>OOFE01011161.1:0-38235 GCA_900323365.1 Monocentris japonica
GAAGCGCCCTTGAGCAAGGCACTTAACCCCAAACCGCTCCAGGCACACTGTTCATTGGCTGATGCCTGCACTCTGACCTCTGACCTGAAAAATGCATGTGTGTGGTGTAATAGGTTGTGTGTGTATATATCTAGTCAGGGGTATGTGAAAAAAGCATTTCACTGCATGTATGTGACAAATAAAGTTCCTTTCCTAACCTTCTGATTTGTTAAAATGATAATAAAAAACTGGCAAATTAAAATAAATAACCCAGTGTAGTTCTGAAAAAGTGCCTGTAAAACTGATTTGGAACTTTTAGTGCATTTCAAGGAGTTCTTTATAGAGCCATACAATTTCTACATTACAGTCATTTAGCAGACACTTTTTAGCCTAAGCAACTTACAGTTTACACCACGTGAGGATTGAACCTACTACCCTGAGACTGCAAGTTTCATGCACTACCAACTGAGCTGTCCTATGTAGAACCACTTGAGCAGGGCGGAGATGGGAACCTTTATAAAAGGGTTCTTTATAGCACCTAAAAGGGATCTGCTATGGTACATGCCTAAGCCTGTAGAACCCTTTTTGTTAAGAGCGTAGACTGGAAAGAACAAAATCTAACTTTTTACATGAGAATACCATGTTTGATCTGAATCTAAATGTTCTTTTTGAGCGTTAATTGTCATGTATACCTAAACATGCATCATTCAGTGCTTCACTCCTTGAACTCAAAATCATTTCCTGATTCAGTGGTATGAAAGACCTTAAGAAACAAAAAGGATTATGCAGGATGATATGTAATTTTCACTGGAGTCGCTGTGGGTCTGTACAGGTTCTGTGCTTGTTATATGCTGACATGCAATTATGTGAGGCCAGAATTGTAAAAATGTGTCCATCAAACTGAAATCCAATCAGACGCTCTGTCTGGGGAAAAGAGATCCCAGTGTGAACTCTGGGTTGACACATGTTGAGTCCCTCCTTGCAGTCACTAGATCTCTTTGTTAAATTTGTTAAAATATTGCAAGGGCTTGAAATTTTGCCAAATATGGCCTTTGACTTTGAGTTTTTGTTCATGGTTGCGCTTTTATTGCACATAAACGCTGGCATTATTGTGTAACGCTTTTATAGAAAGTTTTATCGAGAATCTTACACTTACACTTTCTTAGTGTAGTACAGAATCAGTGGTGCTTAAATACAATGCATTCGCTCATTTTTCAGGATAATTCATGAATAGAGCATTGGCACTTAAAAAGTTTGTCACTTTAAAGTTGAATTTGTCTATTAAAAAATGAATAAAGCCTCTGAGAGATATTGATGGAGAGCTGCATATTGTATTTAGAGTAGTAGTTTCAGAAATAGGTCAGTCCAAATAGCTTATCAAGTACACACATGTCTGCTTCTCCTCAGGAGGACAGCGACCCTGCTCACTATCCTTCACTCGACACTCCAGCAATGCCAAGACACATAGACAATGCCTGGCTGGCTGCCAAAGGAGTCAGCCAGACGGACTCAAGTTCATCCAAAACGGATATGGATGTCTTCATTATTACTGTCCCAGCAGCTCAGGGCCCTTTCAGCACATAGACAACTTTGGCTTTCCTTAATGCAGGTGTGATTTTGGGTCTGGGCCAGTGTGCCAGAAAGGGGCATGACATCACTGAATGAGTTCATGTCAACACACGATAGAACAGTAAATCTATGTCTTTAGTGACAGCCTCAAAACAAAAGGTCTATGGTCTGCTGTCTCAGAACGAATCTGCTAGGAGCTCCCCAGGCGCTCTGTAGTTCCTTTGTACACAAACTCATTTTTGCCTGCCCACACCTATATCAAGCTTTCAGATGATGAGTGTGACGGTGGTGTCAGAGTCGGGTTGTGTTGTATAGGCAATAATGGGTGTGCACACATTAAACTTTTGCATGCATGTATAAAACAGCCTGGCCATCCAATCGACGACCTAGAGCTTGCCTTGCCTTAACCTTTATGTTCCTAGATGTTACAATATTTCTACTCCGAAGGCTTGGCCCCACCGCCACCATTTTAGCAAACTGTGACTCAAGTTGCCTCAAGATGCTTCATTTATATCAGTCTCTTTTTCTATTTTGAAAAACATATATGCCTGAGCACACAGGCCAACAAACACAAACATGAAATGGAGTTTCAGCTAGGGTGCAAGAACAAGTGTGGGTAATGGAAGAGGTTTTGGGCATAGTGAGGAAGAGTTAAAGAAATGTAAGGAAATGTGTAGGGGAATGACTGCAGTCCTGATTGAGGTGGGGAGATCATTCCACCAGTGGGGAGTAAGGAGGGAGGATAATCTAGACCATGCAATGCAGAGGCAAGGGAGCGCCAGGCGTCCTGTTGAAGTCAAGTCTCTGGTAAGACTTGTTGGATGTTGTAGGGAGAAATTCTACAAAACTGAGTTGTGGCTGCTTTGCGGCCGTTCAAAGACATTTGGCTATTGAGGGTCACACTGAAATTCACGGTGGTCTGCGGTGGAACCACCTTGGTGCTGTCAGTGGTTATGGAGAGGTCTTGGTTTGGGTAGGATTTACTCAGGATGAGCAGGAGCTCTGTTTTGTCAAAATCTGAGGTGGTGAGCAGACATCCATGTGTAGATGTCAGCCAGACATGAAGATATGTGTTTCCCACCCTGTTCTGCTAAATGACAACAGTTTAAACACCCAGTTAATGGAGAGAGGAATGATTAAGGTCAAGCCAGAAGAATTATTAGGTTGGTTGGAGGTTGGGGCAGGAGAGTGGAAATGGATTATAGGCAATGGAAAACGTTTTGGATGTAAGTAACCTTCCCCTCGAAGTAGACGGGAAAATCTTGGACAGAAAGAGAGACGGTGCAGGTGGTTGGAGGAGTGGAGAAGGGAGGAAAAGGTAGAAAATCATTTCTGGCAGATGGAAACTGAAATTCCTGGTGGTTATTGTACAGAGCTCCTTACCACACATTCTAAAAGAAATGAATCACAGGGAGGGCTGTGACTCACTGACAATAGTTACATGGAGACCTACTGAGTTATCCAGTCAAACCCAAAGACTGAATACTGGAAATTGTTTACATGCAAAGGGATTGATGTGGGTAGCTGTGTGCATCTATAGCCTGTAATCATCTAACTATACTCTGCTTTACGTGATGCACAGTTATGTCTTCCTCTTCTTTTCCAATTGGTAACCTGAAAAGTAGCATAGTTAAACATGCACGTGGCGCTGCAACCTGTGCATGATGGGAAACTAGTATTTAAGCAGCTTTCTACTCCAAATTGCATCAACTGATTGGAATTTGTCATATCATGCACATACAGTAAATTGTATATGTGTTTGCATTTGTTCAACAGTTTGCTTGTGTGTATCTAGTATATTTCTATTAAATTCTTTGATTAGCTGATTTGAACAGACTCCACACATCCTCCACTGATGTGTGGATGAAATGTATGCATCACAGCAGTCTGTTGCAATCAGCTGTTTACATTGAATGGATTTTCAAAAGGGTAATCCTGGAAATTTCAACCCAGTTGCAGTCGACTGGGTTATGCTAGCACAACTGAAGTGTTTATATAGGGTTGGTGGATTCAGAGTGGGTCCTATTAGAGCATTAACAGGCTGCATGCAGAAGTAGTTATTGAAATCCAACAATGGGCTCAACTTATCTTTATCTTTATGGTTAACTGATAAAGTCTTTTTTTCATTACACAACCATGCCACATCACTTTTCTGACTTTGGTGCAGCTCTATCAAACCATATTTCTTATAATGTACTTAATTTAGCAAGAATTGTACACTACACTATGGGCATTGAGCTCATTGCTGACCAGAGCGATGGATGAGGTAAAAGAGGACAGAAATCATTCTTGACAAGCATTTATAAAATAAAATGTTTTGAGACCCAAAATGTGGTGCCACCAACTGAGGTGAGTCAGAGCTATTATAATGCCAGTGTTTACAGACCACAAAATGAAAAAATTTGAGACAGATGAATGGTATACAAAGGCGCCGAACAAAAACATTCCTAAACAAGGCTTAGTATTAAAGAACACCGACACTTTCAAAGGTTTGGAACATGAAATCGAGTCTTTTTAAAATACAGAGATTCAGAACTTTGATCTCTAAAATGTGAAACATATTTCCCCTGTGAGGTGCCTATGCACTGTCTGGTGTCGGTCTCTTGTTCCAGTGCCTGCACACCACCCAGGCACACCACCCACGCTCGTGTGCACAAAGGCTTTAGACTTCTGCTCTCTCCCAGCCAAGGTTTTGGCACAATAACCTCTGGCAGACACTATAGGTCCAGTCAAAACTCAGACAGCACAGAGCAGCTTCTTCATTAGACATGTCGTCCTACTCAACAGGACTCACTTTCCTCCACCCCCTCCCCTCTCTCACACATCCAATACACACATACACACACGTGAGTAGTAAACTATGTACATTTCTCTAATTGTGAATGAAATTATTAGGCTAATGAAAAATATAACCTATTTTGAACACTGAATGTGAGTGTTCAAAAACTAGCCTAACAAGCTTCAGATCCCTGCCTCCCGCCCTCATGTGCTTCTCATCTTGGATCCCTGCATCCATAGTAGATGTGTCAGTGTCATCAGCTGTGACAGGCCTTGCAATGCTACATTGCTACAATGCTCCCCTGACAGTTTTATGGCAAATAGCATTTTCCAATTACCAGATCAGGCATTTCACTACCCAATAAAATGACCTTCAATTGCCGGCTAAATGCTTGAAGCGCAGACATGTCGGGTATTGCCAAGGGCTATAATGTATTGTGCAACTTGTAGAACAGTCTAAATACCCAGCAAGCATCTGGTCGGCCAGTGTCTAAGCCAGCTGACACCGAGCCATAACTGGACATGTATTTCATTGAACCTAAGTCGAAATTGCAACATAGCAAAGACTTTCTCTGAGCCTTTTATGGCAATGTTGGAAGTGTTAGATTGAATATATTTGTTTTTGACCGAAAGCCTGCAGCACAAAAGCTATGCCACATATGAAGGCCATTCAGTGTTTCAACAACCAGGCCAGATGTTAACAGAAAGCTATGTACATGTAATGGAGACTGAAATGTTTGCTTTGTGGTCTGCATTACGAGCCTGTCGTCATCCTATTCTGATTCTTTTATTCATCAAAATATCTTCTAGTGCATAGTGGGATGAAGGGCACACATGATGCACTAGCCAAGCGATGGACACAAAGTTGGTTCATACCCACATTAACCCGGTAATAGATAGATGACACAATTTATTTTGAGAAATGTTTTTTGATGCACATACCACACAGCTGGATAACTAGATTGACCATAAATTTTCCACATTTAACATAATATACAGCATTGAAACACATCTAATGCATTAGAATCAACTTTTCTAAACCTCCCTTTTTGGCCACTATAGAGCCTTTAAATGGTATTTACTGTAAAGCTCATTTTAAAAATGTAATTCTTCACAGGACCATATAGATGGCACATCTTTATCAACTGTTCCCGACACAAAAAGCAAGGAGAAACATTTCACTCATATGCTAGATGAGCGTGAAGCTACAGTAGTTGTGACCCCAGTCTGAGGACAACTGAGGGAAGTTTGTTTGATTGCCTTGCTGGCTGCAAGAGAAGCAAGCTACAGTATCATACATAGTAAGAGGGAACTCATTTGTGTAATAGGCTATATACTGTATGTGTACTGTATGCGTGTGTGTGTCTGCCTGTGTGTTCAGAACAACAGCTTGGGTCCAGGAGGTCCTAGTGATCCTCATGGTACCCCCCCAACAAACACACACACACACACACACACACACACACACACACACACACACACTCTTTCTCTCTCTCTTCTCTCTCTCTCTCTCTCTCTCTCTCTCTCTCCCTCTCTCTCTAAGCCGTGAGGACTGGGCCCACATCACTCCACCCTTCATCCTGTGACTCATTCACAGAATATTCTATTTTCCCCTCTTTTTTTTTCCAAGACTAAGCTATCCGTTTTATTTTGTAATGGCCTTCAAACAGCTGTGGTGTAACAAATTTCTTCAGCAGAAAAATCACATGGCAGCAGGAATTACATTTATGACGGACTGTGTAAATTAAAAAGATGAACTTAATATTGAATTCTTTGTGTACATAGATTGTTGTAACTCACAGCAATGCTATAACTGTTCAACTAGCCTATTTGAAAGACAGTGGACATATGTGTATTTTACAATATTGATCTTAGAAATTTCAGATTTTTTCTCCAGTTTTTCTCCAGGGACCTGTTATTACATATGCCAACTATTGAGTTTTAATTTGTGGTCACACTATCCCAACGAGGAGTGGAGAGAAAACATCCGATCATCAAAGGTAAACATGGAACCCAATACTTCTGTGCCCTCAGTGACGATTTCAGGAACAGTTACCTCAGCCAAACTGCAGTATCTGCTCTCTTTCCCGGACTACACTGCAGCACGCAATGACTGCAACCACCTGCGAAACTCATTAGCTCACAGTAAATTGGTTCCACATGTAGAGATGCAACTCCCACAAATGGTGTGTCCCATAAAATAGAAGTCTTGGCATGAAATTGTGTGGGAAAAAAAATGTGATGAAATTGTGTGAGAAAAATGGTTGGACAGGGGCTCACTGAAATCACTGGTTTTTGGGCCTTTTCTATAAAGAGGTCATCAAAGAAGATAGGAAACAGTCATGTGCTGTAAATGGTCTTCAGCACAACAGTTTAGTGGAAGAGAATCAACATAGTTACTGTCTTTGAAATAAAATAGCATGGTATCAAATCACTTAACAGACTGAAACATACAGTATGTTGTGCTTTGTGTTACCAGTTATCCTTTATGTTTTCTAGAGAGAAATCCTTAATTTCCTCTTCCTTAAACCTTTAATCTTCTTTCTCAGTGGGAGGTTCACTTTATTCAGGATGATGGCTTAAATTATAGCTGGCTTAAAGGCTGTTGGTTGTCTTTGGATCTGGGGAACTTTGCGCCCTCCAACTCCCTCTTACCCCCAGGTGTGAAGCTGCAGCCTGGCCCGGTCACATGAGTCACTATTATACAGTACAAAGCGCTGGGCAACGGTGGAGCAGCCAGGGCCATGGGCTTACAGAACCACAGGCACTCTAACCTCTTAATATACACACACGCATGAGGAAGTTATGTGCATGCATGCCTCTGCACACACACACAAACCCCACTGCCTGGGAGGGATGAGTAACCATGAGGAATCATAAAGGTATTTTTGATTCCTCATCAGTGTATAACTGATCTTTCATTTGACAGATGACAAGTACATGTGCAAATATACAAATATATTCCATCATTATTTAATAAAATCAGTTAGGTTAATTGTGTTCATGGAGTGCAAAGCTGTTCTTCAAAATGACTTATGGTATAAGATACAGATCTATTATCTATTGATGTAAGAGGGTGTTGATGCTTGTTCATTTCATGAATAATACTTTGATATCCTGATATCTACTGGTGAGGTGGCTTACAGGATGAAAGCTAACTCCTTATGGAACATTACCAAACTTCTGCTTCAGCAAGTGAACTGAGTTACTGTGATCTTAGTTCTGCCATATTTGTTTTTATTTTCTACAAGCACCAATTCAGATCATAGAATCTCATACTTTCAACACATACCGCAATATTTACTCTTTGACTGATAAGCATTTGGCTGAAATCCATTTCCATGGATAATATAAATGCAATTAAGAAGCACCTACAGTAATGGGTCATAGTCGCAGGTTTCAAGATGTGATACAGCAGCACAGATATATATTGAGGTTCTTGTGGTTGGAAGGGAATTTATAGCTGCAGCAGTCAAGTATAGAGTAGTCTAACAATCAAACAGATCCTATCCAGAAACATTTTCAAGAAAAATATTGGGGTCAAAGTAGGTGTGCCAATATTGTTTAAATGAAACACCTCACAGTGATTTCATTGGGATGGTATGTTTATTTCTTGTACAGTATGTTTTATGGTGTGTCATTGTGTAATGCTTTGTTGGTCTTTATTGTTTTTGATGACCACTCTAAAAATAACAAAAGTACCACTCTAAAATAAAATAATTTCTTTATGCTCTCAAGCAGTATCCTTGTTTTTTTTTTGTGACTGCATGTATAAAAGGCAAACCAAACCCTGATGAAATGCTGATAAGGAGAGATTCATTCAGGTGTGAAAAGTAACACCTTGACAAATGATAAGAAATGTCTATAATGGTTTTGTTTTTGTAATATTTAAAAAATCCCTCAAAAAGATCAAGACAGCAGCACCTGATGTGTTTATACAACCTATATATATATATAATCTCTGGCACATCTTGTGTTTTCATGCCCCTTTTTCAGAACTGCTGCAAACAGGTCCAGTCATCATTATATCTTTTTTTAATAAATTCGAGCTTGTAAAATTGCAAATTCTGCAATATTCTGCGGACATTTAATTTGTATTGATAGTGGTTGTTATGATCCTCTGTCTTTTAAGAACATTTGTTTAAGAAATAGTCTGTAGTCTGAAGCAACAACCAAAGTTAATGTCCAATCTGCATAGAATGCTGCCATTTTTTGGATTGGTGGATATTTACAGCGGAGTGATATGGAACCGTTGCCATGGTAAGGTGGTATATAGGATATATACCATAGCCGTGGTATATAGGATATATAACATGCTGACCATATAATATATAGCATATATGACATTGCCTCAACCTGGATTGGATGGATTCAACCTACCCGTTTTTTATTGCTTTGGGCAGCAGAGATATTTTCAACCTTTGACTTGGACTGCACAGGTCAAAGGTCAATGTGCATGGTACTAAAGCTGTGAAGTGGAAAAAAACAGGAATGCAGACTACAAGTAAATGCCCCCCTACTGAGATCTAGCGGTTGTGACACACAGTCGCAGGTAATTATGAGCTATTTTCTGTATGATTCTGTGAGTTTTCTATTTTTCCACAATCAATACAGTTTTCCGCAAAAAATTGTGGAAATCCTGGGGGGCCTGATTTTATACAGCATATGCACTTATTGTTATTTATGGACTATAAATCATGTAGTTCCTCTAGAAAATTAAGGACCTTATACTGATGTATTCCAGGGGAAAGAAGGTAAATAAAATACATTTTTACACAAACAATAGCCTACAGCTTGAGAGGGGTGTTTGAAGATATTGGGTTCAATAAAGGGATCAGACTGTGTAGAGACTTGTGTGAGCAAATGTTTCTCAGTTTTCATGACTTTAAGTGGGGGCAGTATCTGCTCATCCCTTGAAATATGTCATGCCATTCTGTAGGTGTAGGGGAAGTAATGTTGCACCATATGGAAACCAGTGTATCAGCAGGGTGGATTTGCTAAATCTAGCCCAGCAGGGCTTTAAAAATTAAATTCCAATGAGTTTATTTGAAAGAGAAATATTCCTCACCTGGGAATTTCTAATGTTACAGGTTACGTTACGTGCGTTGTTTCCAACAAAACCCTGAGGCCTAAGACCAGTTCTGGCTTGAGCTCCTGCCTGTGAATCATTATTGTTATAATGTCTGGCTTAAATATCAACACTCATTAATTCCTTCAGTCTGCTTAAATGCTAATGGTAAGATTTCACACTTTAGTTTTACTTTCATCCCAACCAGATGTGACACTCTATTCTGGATCCTCCAGGTGGGATCCTTTTTAAACTGGCATTCACATGCATCCTTGGTGTTCAAACTGTAAAAAGCAACCACATTTCCAATTTACTTGACAATGACAACAACATTAGCAAAAATGTTTGCAGAGGGCGCTGACAGTCATTTAAAACAGGCGCCTCCACTCCACTTAAGCTTTCCCAATGTACACTCCATGATCACGTAAGCAGGGCTCAACTGAAGTAACCCTTTCCCACCAAACTTGACTCTCCACACACATCTAAATAGTTCTCTGGGCATTGACCACAGCTGTATTGACAACAGCTGCATTAAACAGACTTCTCCTCTGCTGTTGCCTACATATTATTCTTCCTCTGTTTTGAAAAGGAAGTAAAGCCATATCGCGACACAAGCCAGATATGAGACACATGTTAATGCCGAGGATCATCACCGTCACTGGCAATCAGAGCTGAATATAATTGTCCTCTGGGATTTATCCTGGATTCAAAGACATAACTGCAGTGTTGGCATGTATGTGTGTTACTGAAGATGTTGCTGGTTGTTGTGCCTGCTTGACAGTTTTGTCCTTACATTCTGCCACATTTCTTTCCAGTCAGCGGAGATCTGCACTTCAGTGTTGATCAATTCCTCCTCTTGGTGTTTATGTGCCTCCTTTTAAATGTACCCTGATGTTGTCTTTGTACCTATTGTTGTGACATCCAGGTGCTGTCCTGTTGCCCTGATATGTTTTGGGAGACATGAGCCTCCGCCATAGCTACACGTCCATGCTAACCACTCCAAAAAGAGGCTGGAAAAGCAAAACACAAAGAAAGGCAAAGTGATGAACAAATGGCTCAAAAATTTAATGATTAGTTAGTGCATTCTCACCACTCCACCATGAACAACTAGGATACAGCATCCATACAGCAAGTAATTTTCTTTATTTTAGACAATAATGTTATTTAGGATGAAGCAGACCATGCTCAGTTGCTCTGTTGTCGCTAATGATCATGTTTACTGTGACATGATGCCAGTTTTCAAAGACATGGTTGCCATCGTATCCCATTTTTACATAAGTTTCTGTACATTGTACTATAGCTATGTTGCTACTGACAGCAGTTCAGAGAAGTTGCCTCAAAGGAGTGGTGATTGATGTGATTCCTTGGTTCATCAGTTCTTAGCATGGCGTTACAGTTCCTGGAAACTGCTGAGAAAGCAGAAAATAGTGGATGTTGAACTCACCCAAGTTCACGGCTTTGATAAACCCATGTAATGGATGAAATGGAAGGCATGTTTTACAACATAAAGGACTGCTGCCAAGCATAACAAAGAGGAGGGAAAATGCATGTTAGCCCCTGACGGCTATGAAATGGGCAGTGAGGCAGAAAACATTTTAGGTTATTAGTTTGCTGAGGATTCAGAAAATACTGTGTACAGTATATTGTGGGTTTGATGCTGGCTTGGTCCCGGAAAAGTGCATCATGTACAACTGACCTTTTTAGAAGCTATTGGAGTGCTGTGAAACTGTTAGCCACCTAGCATATTGGTGCTGTAGCTTAAGCTACAAAGTGCAATTGGTCTGTGTGTTTCATGAATATTATTTTTGTTACTGAAGGGTCTTCATCAGCTTCATTAGCTTCCATTGCCATGTACCATGGCAATGGTTTTAAAAAGTGGCAGAGGTGGGAGGGTTTATAGTTTTCATCAGTGTCTGCAGATCTCAGATGCAAAGAATCTGAGATAAAAGTTTAGCTTCACTTCCCATGCCGTGTGCACTTTGGGATCACCAGCTTTCAGGTGCCTTTTCAGGGCGATCAGAACCTCATTGAACATGGTGGCAGTTTCTTTCTGCCTTGCAAAGAGCTCTGAGCATCCAATCTAATGCCTGATTAACATTTACCCATTGACAAAGGCTCCAGGTAAAAGGCAAAGAGATAAGGGGAATGCAAAACAAAAAGCAAGAAAGAGACACAATTTTTAAAATCACATGCAACAAATGGTGCAAAATAAGACACTGGTAAAGGATGTAGAAGCAAGGAGTTGATGAAAATGATGAGCAAGAGTACTAATGGTGCAAAATAAGACACTGGTGAAGGATGTAGAAGCATGGAGTTGATGAAAATGATGAGCAAGAGTACTATTTGGGCTCAGTTACAGATGAGCAATGGCAATGGCAGTTCAGCCTTTCAATAGTGACAAACCAATGACAATCAAAATTGACACGGAAACCTGTTGTCAGGGTTATGAATGAAGGAACGTTCACCAGTGACTGCAAACTCCCACTTAACACTTCATGCAAACAGTATATATTAAACATCTACATTGTCTGAGCAGACTGTGTAAACAGCTTACTCAGCAGACCAACAGCAGCTGCAATGGATGTAGTTAAACGGGTCAGTGAGGTTCATACTTTAGTTTGCTCAAAAGAGAAAATTCAGCCGAAGGATGCATAGCCCTTTGTGGTCCACACAGCACAGAGGGTTCCCACCCCGCTCATGAAACCTGTTACAGAGGGGCTTGACAGGATGGAGGCTGATAGCATCATGGAGCAGGCAGCTGAGCCAACAGAGTGCACTAAATCTGCCCTTAAGCTTTGGAACAAAAATGGTGCTTGGATATCAAATATCACAAATGGTAAATTTCATAACCAACATCAAAATAAATTAAAATCAAAGTATTTAATGGATGTTTTTCAAGTGATCCGTATAGTCTTTAAGAGATATTCATGGACATCTTGAGGGTTTAATTGCTATTTTATCAAACTCCCCCAGCACCAAAATCACATTGCACAGGTTGAATTCTGATTTTATATATAATTTCTCTGTCAAATTAAGTTTAGAAATCATTGATGGGGAGTTTTCTCTTTCTCTGTCTCTCATTTTGAGTTTGAACTCATGAAGACATGATATGAAGACATGATTTGTTATTGTAGCCGTTTGATTAATAACCTGCCAGTTAGACTTGAATCATTAATATTAAAAACGCATGACTACAACAACGCTGAGCCAAAACAAGATTCTTTATTTTGGCCCCTATACTCTCACCATGTTGAATTACATAACCCTGCTCTAATTTAAAGAGGATTACAGTTGGCAGCAACAGATGGCCATGAATCTTTCATATCCTATGCATAGCTCTGACATTATGGATTACAGGTCATAAATTGCGATGGGAAATAAAACCTATGCAAAGTAAGGAGACACAGGTCGTAGTACAGACACACGTAAGCTACTTTGCACTTTGCAGGCTATTAGATTTTGAAATACATATAGTGATCTTGTATCTTCCGATTATCAGGGTGTGTCAGGCTGTATATACTGTAGACTGTAGAATCAGGTATGTTGTGTAAAAGTACCTACTGGCCATGTCTTTAACACGCCATCAAAGAGAAGAAAGGATCGTCCACACACAATATAATGCAAGCTGCAGTGCTTCATTCCCACACAGAACGACAACGTTTCACCTCACACTTCATCAGGGGGGTTGGCATTATGTCGTATACAGACGATCCTTTTCTTCTCTTTGACAGAATGTTTTTCAGCCCAGCACTGATTGTGAAAAGTACTTTGGATGTGTATCCACGCGTTATTCTGCTGACATGTCTTTAACATCACCTAGAGCATGCATGTTAAGTAGAAACACCTGATGTTATTCACTCAGATTAAAACAACTTTTATAGGCCTGACCAGCCATGCAAACAGTAAACAAACAGAGGGAGGCAGCAAATGTGTTGAGTCAAAACATGGTTGATCAATGACAGCACATGATGTCAATCATGCAGTGTGCACTATTCATACTCATCATAGGTTGAAACTATGGAAAGAATCATGTTTCGACAGATAACAAATCCAGCACCTCCTTTGAAATCCATCACCTGATATGAACACCCTGAATCTCAGGTGCCACAGTATGCCACATGGTGATTATTTCCAGTACCCTTCGTATGAAATTAACTGAAGCAAAAATATTAGAGAGTGAGTGATTGACTACCACCAAAGAAGTTTTGACGTGAGGCCATGCGGTGTCTGTCTTGTAGTGGGAAGAATGGCTTTAATTAGAATCAAAAGACTTGAAAGCTGCCAGTTTTATAAACTTCAGCCTCGCCAACCCTTGGCGCCTGTTAGATCAGCACAGCCTACAATTTGTGTTTCATCTGCACCATCAGAGCAAAATAAGAAACATTGGTTCAGGCATGCCATATGAATAAATGTTGGTTGGCTGTTGCTAATGAGATTAGACTTCAGCCTTCAGCCTGAGGGAAATTCAGTTTGCAAAGGTAAGTAAAGAATATGGTATGCATCATACTATAGTGGACAACATGCCACACATTCACTAGTTAACAGCGTACACAATTCAATTTCTCGTCAAGTGAATCTCGTAATGTCAATTCAGAAAATGTGTACAGCGTCATCTTTATGTGGATATAATGCAAATAGAAAGAAAGTCTAAAGCCAGATATTCCTCCATTCATTTGTAAAGGATTATTAGTAGTCCATAATTTCCCTGCAAGTGTTGTAATTTAAATTGGAGAAGAGGAAAGATGCTTAGGATCCTTTTTGCTGTTATTACTATTGTGATTGAGAAATGAGGTAGAGGTTAGGTTTTAGAAGGCCCATAACTCAGCAACATGTGTGAACACCATCTGCCTTTTGTTTTATGTCCGTTCATTAAAGCTGAGGGATGGATTCAACACATGGCTTCTATTGCACTATTAATACAGGAGGGGGGGCCTGTTCATTTAATGGTGGGTTGTGGTTGTACTGGACATCTCACAGGGGTAAGATAGTGTATATAACCTTTCCTCCACCCACAACCAGCTACTCTCCCCAGGCTATTGTTGTATTAAGTTTTCTTAGTAAAGTTGCCTGGTTGTATAAAAGGAAAAAGGAAGAAACATGACATCATCTTACAGTGCACAACGCTTACACCACCTCTTTTGTGTGATCCAGTGGTGATGGAGTATGAAGCTCTATGTCATCATGTCCAGAGGAAACACCATATTCATGGGCCTTATTTATAACACTTGCGTACACCAAAAATATACCGTCCGTCTGTCTGTCCGTCCATCCCAAAAAAAAAATGTCTTAATTGTGCTGCTTTTCATGGACACTGACATGAGTGATGGCTTGTTAGACTCAATGACTGTAATGTAATGTAATGCTCCCTTGTGGATAATTGATCTGATTTTATAATCGACTCAGTCAATCACAGGGGATATTGTTTTGCACCGGATGGGACTTACCTGCAAAATGTTTAAATGTTTGATACTTTAGGCGGGCAGGAGTGAAATAAATGGACAAAGACAGTAAACCAACAAAACTGACTGGAACATCAGTGCCATATTTAGCAAATGTATAGCAAGAACTTTGTGTGTGTGTGTGTGTGTGTGTGTGTGTGTGTGTGTGTGTGTGTGAGCATGTTTTTATGGACATTTTTCAGCATGATAGATTGTGAAATCAACAGGTCACTTGAGGACACTCTCTGTAACAAACAAGGATGGCAAATGAACGTTTGACTTTAAACATACAGCTGTTGTTGTAAACCATACAAGAGGCTAAAGAACGACTCTAAAGGCTAAAGAACTGACATGTGTTTGTCTGATTCATCAACAGAGGCTTTTCTAGAGGGACTGACCCTTTGGCTTGTGTACTGCCTTCTGCACTAAAAGGGCAACCACACACATGTCCAAGTGAGTTTTATGACTTATGACAAGAAGCCCCTCAGGTGCTGCACTGTAGCTGACCTGATGTAGCCAGTGGAATTTCACTGTGTTGATGTGTGCTGTCTGATTTAATACACTATAACCTCTCTGCTCATTTCTGACTGGTAGCCACTTATTACCAGTTTTAATCTTGTCATGAAATTAAAGATGAAAATGCCCGTTGGAGAATATTTTTTTTTAATTTAGTCAATGATTGCTATGACCAGTATTTATATTCTATACCGATTTTAGAAATAATTAGATTCCCTTATTGATTCATTATTCATTATTTCATTATTTTTATATTTATTTTTTATTGACTGATAGGGTAACTGCTTATTTACAAGAAAAAGTAGAAGTGTGCAAGTGTAGCTCAAGCATTATTTTATTATCTGTAAGTTAAATTATTGCAGTTAGAAAAGTAAATTGTCCTACTAAAAGCTTTCGGCATTTCATAAAAAGCTTGTGTTGTTCTGTCTTTACGTACTCTTTATTACATCTTTATTACGTCTAATTAACAAATGAATGTTGTTTGATTAGACTATATAGCAGCATATTGTAATGTGTGGAGGGGGTATGAAAAATATATCAAATCTTTTAAACCAAGCTCCAAACATACAATCGCCTCACTTCCATACGTTACTGCCTGAAAAAACTACAGTGTGTTTTCACATTACAATGTGAAAACACACTGTAGTTTTTTCACAACAACACGTGTCTCTACAGCAGCAGGAAGAAGCTCAAGTCCCAAAAGCTGGTTTTCACCCCGACCACTGCCACCACGCTTCATGCCATTCCTGAATTACCTTGGTAACCGAGTCAAGTGTGTGAAATTTGTTGCCAAACTCTCTGGCACTAATTGATCAATTACAGCAAGTGCCAGGAAGAGAAGAGAGCCAGCAAATCGACTGTGAGGCCCGGCAGACTTGGAACGCTGCACTCCCATTACTCCACAGCACCATCGAGGCCAGTTCATGACACAATTTCAAATTCCTTTAACAGCCATTGTGTGGTAAATGAATACAGTACATGCCTGTTTAGCCACAGTCGATCCACTGACAGAAATAACTTGAGCAATGGAAAGTACACAAGCCTGCAGCGGTGTGTGCCCTGACCCAGATCCTTTTCCCATGCACATCCTGTGAGAAGTGAAGGGTGAGCAGACAGCCGCATTCAGCTGTCGGAGAGAAGTGAAGACACATCCTCTCACAGGTGTTGACAGAGCTCTGAGGGAGCTTACTTAAGACAGAAAACCACAGAGGCCTTATTACCTTCCCCCAAATCTCAACATCACCGAGTTACCACCTTACACCACAAGGCACACTCATGAAAAACAGAGTATACAGAATGTGTCAAATTGACAACGTGCATGAATGCAATAAAAAAATGCAGACCAAAGGTTCTTTAATTTCTTTATGGATGTGCGATATTTGTTCTCGAGAGGACATAGGATAAGTGTAATGAACCTATAGAATAAGAGGAAAAAGCACAACTTCTGTGCAAAATAAAATAAATAGTAGACATGAATGAATTTGGTTGATTCATAATAATTAAAATCTCAATGAATTCCTCATTCAGATGATCTTGTTCTGAGATAGCCAAGAGTGAATGAGTAGCTGGCATTTTCAATTACAAACTTCAGGTATGAAAGGACTGACTCGCTGGTTATAGTTTTAGTAACACGAAAAATTCAACATCATCTAACGTCACTTGGAATTTTTTGGTTACAAACCAGATGCTGGAACTGGAAACTTTATACCTGAAGAGTAATGAAAACATCCAATATGATGACTACAAAAATGTCCATAATGGGAACATTATACAGTGTATGTGTTGTGTGCCTCAGATTCAGGAATGACATCAGACCAGCTTGTTACCCTCTCATATATAAGGAAGGGGTCATGGGAGTTTAAAAAATTGTGTCTAGCTGTCTACGTGTTGGTGTTGCTCAGCCAGACCTTTGTTTTAGCGCTGTACCAGCACAGGAGAAAGGTCTGGCAGAGAACTCGATCATTCTGGCATAAAGGAAAAAAATGCCCTCGATTATTTGTATTTCTAAAAACCGATCACAGTTGCCCAGGGTGAAGCTTTCCATCACTACCTCTAAAGCTAGCTTGCTGGTTACATTTGTTGTTGTTGTTGTGCAATGAGGAGGCTATGCCAATTTCCTGCTTCCTGTAGGGTGCAACGTGTTATGCGGATTTGGAAAAGGCCTCTGACCAAAAAGTAATCGAACACACTCCTCCTGTTTGTGATATGCATGGACATGATATCATGATATCAACATGCAGCCAATGTCTGGAGGGTGTAGATCGGTGTCATTAGTGTGGCAGAGTGTAGGTATCTGGGGTGAGATTTACTGTTAGTGAGTGAGTGAGTGTAGCGGCTGTAGTAATGCGGTTCTTGTATCGCACTGTGGTGGTAAAGAGAGACAGTCAATCTTCATTCTGACCCTCTCTGATGGTCACGAGTAGTGATGCACTTCTGCTCCACATGTCCCACGACTATACACACAATTCGGGTCAGGGATCACCAGGAGAAGCTGGATGGAGCTGCTGGAGAAAAGGACGTCTGTGCTGCTCTGCTTTTCCTGTTACTACTGCAACTGATCAGATTAATCAGTGGAAAGCGCCCTTCATCATTGTACTTGACCTTCTTGCATTGTATGTGAGGCCCCATCCAACTATGTGTCCAGTTAAGCCCATGTAATGTGAGGGGCATGTGAGCACCAACTCAAATTCTTTGTGCATTTAATCTACACACCAAATAAAGATGATAGGCATGCTTTACGGACTCACAAAGCAAAGAAGAAATGTATTTTTTTCAATAAAATCACTTGGCTGGACATACTCACTAATTCATAAATTAGTATTATGGCTCATCCATTACACAAACACACAAACTTTGTCTTTCAAGTCTTGGCTTTGGTTGACTATGGTTGAGTGTTGCATCATTTCCTGAGCAGCAAACAGATAACATCCTTAAAATATTTTAAAGCTATTATAAATTATTATATTATATTATATTATGAATGGGGGCACCATAATTAAACAAAACATCTTAAATTCAAACCTGATATCTCACACACCACTGGTCTGATTTTGAACCTTGGAGGGGCCTTTTGGCCCTGTTCTGGCTGTTACAAAATGACACTGATTGCCCCGTTGGAGACACTTTAATTAAAGGTCAAAATTTAAAACTTCAAATGCTGTACGACTAGTCCCATTTTGATGAAACATGGCGGTATGATGCATCTGGTTACTGATTGGTTTCATTTCTTGCAAATACATATGACCACTTGATGTTTATTTCATGTTTGCTATTATCATTGGTTCAATTGTCTTCATTAATTGGTGATTTTTATTTATTTCAGCTCTATTATAATGATTATAGTGTTCATGTATGCTGCGCTCTTACACTCTAAATTCCTATATTATGTGTATTTAATACTTTCACATGGTGACTTGAGGAACAGGAACTTGAAATTTTCCATCATACTTCATGTAACAGGGTTGTCTCAGAAGAGATTTGTTTTCATTTGTTTATGAGGAAACTAAACCACACAACTGATGCCAATCCTATAAAGTCACCACTTGGGCAGATTTTCGTTTTTTTTTTCCCTTCAGCCCAAATGTGCTAGAGGAATCATCATGTGGTCTAACGTCTTGTGGTTTGTGCTGCCCATTAAACAAGTAAATCAGGTCCCCATAAATTCAGGAGGCTCGTGATAAAGAATGTGTTTTGCTTTGTTGTGTTCGTGAATCGTGAATCTCTGGGCTCTGGAGCACAACATCACGCTAAACACATACATTTCTGCATGCACATACATTTTAACCTGTAATAACAACTAAAGGCACATTAGCCTGATGTCATGGCTAAGAGATAAAAACTCCAATTTGTATCTTACTTAAAATATCTGTAGTTAATGATTCTCATCTGTCTTTTGAAAAACATGTCATTATGTCATTATGTCATGAGAGTCATAAAAATCGTTAAATACTGTATCAGGAATTCCAACTTTAATAGGAACCACTTGTCCAACAATGATGACAAATCCTCACTTACTCAATACTCTCTTCACTCTGTACATTAAGGTCATTCCACTGTCTGTACAAACAAAATATTATGATCAAAAACAAATGCATACCACTATTGACACACCATAACCAAAAATACAAATTTCAATACCCAGAAATCATGTGACAAGATAAACTGCACACAGCGTAAACTCATGTTTACCAAAACATGAAAATGATGCAACGTCAGAGTATCAATATTTCTTAACCAAAGTCAAAGGTTTGTAGGCCATCATTCTTGTTTGCTATAGAGAGTGTCCTCAAGTGACCTGTCCATTTCACAATCTACTGAGAAGGCGTTTCATAAAGAAAAATGTCCATAAAAACACACACACACACATACATACACACAGTTCTTGCTGTATGACTACAGTTGGAAATATGTCCCAGATTTTTTCCCAATCCCTCCCCTTCACTCCTCCCATCAAATAAAAATGCCTTTCTCTATCTGACGGATATCCCATTGGTATAAACTTTTGAATGATTTCTGCCCCAAATCCTGTTTCAACAGGAAATACAATCATCAAAAAATCTGAAAAATCATCCAGGGTAGTTTGTTTTTAATTTCATTTAATTTTCAATACACAATTTTCATTTGTTGACTAATGTGCTCCAAATATGTATTCCATTTTCAGACCATCTTACAAAAAACAATATATTCAGGTTTTTTGTTGTTTTCTCCAAAACTGACCTCAAAGGAACAAAGAAGAACAAACTTTGTTGATGTACTCCAGTAAATTCAAGAACGCTCAACCAGTAATCCTACTGTCAGTGGCTAAAACATCTCAGACAACGGTCCTGATTTATAAAGACAGCTTAAGCTACAATCCTATCCTGAAGACCATTTCTGAAGCACATTTCAAATTGGATCCTGCGTTCAAATCTAAGATGTAAGAAAGTTTCATATATCAAATGTGACAAGTTTATTAAGTGTAAAGCTGCAGTGGCAACATCACACACTGGCGCCTCCAAATGGCAGGGAGGGGTAACATTTTCACTTCAGTACCCAGAAGTCATGTCGTGTCATCAGTTCAGCCTAGGTCAAACTACAAGACTGTTCAAATCTTCGGTGAGAGCAGCCCAGACTAATCGACTGGTCTTGAATAAATGCTTCCCGATCCCTTGAGATAAACTCCCATTGGCTGTTGCCAGGATCACTCTCAGATTTCAGTCTTGGCGAGTCTCGGACCACTTCACACTACACGAGTCCGGCCAGACTTGGCCCGACAAAATCAAACATGTTTGAAAAAATCTCGTCGAGCTCCAACTGGTCTGGAGTGGGAGAGCCAAAGTCTCCAGTCTCGAGCCTGTTCACACTACAGGGTCATCTGCACTGCATTGGGCCGGCTGGTCTGCGATCGCTTTAAACAAAAGAAATAGCACAGTCATTACTATTATGGCTCTCTATTATGGCTGTTATGGCTGATGAGGTCAATGGCACTGAAACCATGCACCATGCAAAACATAGTGCTCAATAATATTTCAATATATGACAGATGAAATTTGTCAGCTTTTAGTCAGTAATTCGCAGGTATGCTGCAAAAGGTTCTGGGAATAATGCCGATCGATACAATCATGCCAACAACTTTGTATCCTCTTGCCTTTCTGCATTTTTTTAATCAAAATTGAGCCTTTCAAAGTGAAAAGAAAGTTCTCAAAAGGTATTGTATGTGAGAGTATAGAAATAAAAAATAAGGTTAGCGGGTAAAAAGTACCATATACTCATGCTTCAATCCAATGCAACTCAAATTCACTGTCTGGTAGCAAAAATGTTACCCGTACACCATGTAAGCTGTAGCTCTAAATTAGGTGATGATAGGATATGAAATCCCAGAGATGTGAAGCATTCTGTCCTTTTTACTGTGACTAAGAAGTCAAAACACAATAAATCACTGCGTAGGTTTGTCAGGAGCTGCTGAGGGCAAAATCTTTCATTGACGAATCAGGAATAGTTGCTTAAAGGCAGAACAGTAACAGAATGTAAGTTGTCACGTTGCTCTCGATAGCAGGACAGTAACTTGGATTGATGTGTATAGTAATCAGTCACCTGATAGGTCATGTTGGTTATACTTTATGGCTGTCATGAATGCTGCTCTTTGTTTTAATGCTCTGGAGATTTCTTAACATTCACAAGCGAGTTAAGGCCTTATTTTGAAATGGTCTTGTGTGTGTGTGTTTCAGTCAGTTTTTTTGTATTTGCTGTCATCATGTGATCATCTACAGTTTGAGACTGTACCAATTTCACTACACTTTTCCTTGTAAATGAGGAATATTAATTTATCAATTTCTATTCCAGCCTGAATCAAACGTGGGTTATTTGGAAATGCCTCTCAGTGTAGTACTGCTTTAAAACAAACTCAGAGTGCATTTCTTCTAAAGGTGATAGCCTAAATGAAAGGACTTGGACCATTTGTACTCCCGCCATGTTGTAAAACTGCAGCTGTAGCTTTTTAAATTTTATTCTCTGTTCTTGTAGGAAAAACGGTGTGTGTGCGTTTGTGTGTGTGCATGCACATGTGAGCAGCAGACTCCTGTCAGACAACAGAGCAGATAGAATGAAACAGAGTCCACCCTTCTACTTCAAAGTGTTTGGTGTCTCAGGATTAAGTGTTGTGTCTACAGAAGACAGAAGGTCTCATAAACTCGCGGCACCCAGCAGTGTGTTACATCGGCTACGCTGTGGGTTTCCTTCACACACACCGCACACACACTTATTAAGGCAAAGCATGACAACAATTCTGGGAGCACGTCGCGGTCAAGCTTGTTTCAAAGCTTTTATGCACACCCAAGTGCAGTATCCAAGATTGATCCCTATTGGGTATTGGTGCGGCATACGCCAGTCCTGAATGGTACATATACAGTACACTACCGTAAAGCTCACTGAATCCACAAGGAACTGTAATGCAAGTCTTACTGTATTGCAACCATTAATCACCCTCTTTGTAGGAGACAGCTGCTCATTAGGCTACATAAAGTGGAGCCCTCAGATCCCCCCCTAGTTCATGGAGCATGGTGCGTTCTTGAGCCGTCTGACCTGTCTGTGGGATATAAATACCTGAAATATTACTTTTAATTCACTTAAACGGAGGTATTGGCTCGTTAGATGGTCTGAGTCGTGAATTGGCAATAACAGTGTGGATTAAGAGAGGGGAGAAAGGGAGCTAAAGAGAGAGGCAGCCCTAGTGATTATGATCCCCATCTGTCCAGAGGCATTTCATGTGATGGAAGGGAGATGACTGCGGTATGAATGGCATGACCAAAAATGTTTTACTGGGGCACAGCCATATCCATGAATAGTTTTTAACAGTTTTCCCATGATGTTAATGCGGTAAATCTTGTTTCACGTAACACCAGCTAGTCAACCTCACTTTTAAAAAAAGCCACTAAATAGCACATACAACGTCTGCTTTGGACATGTATGGAGTCATTCCTAATAGACAAAGCCAGTGATGACATCCATGCTCCATACTGTTGTTCACTTGTTCCAGCGGTTGTAGACTACGGCCTCCTCAACATTTCCGGGCACTGATATCTCTCTTGAGAACATAAAGGCAGGGGCAAGCTAATCTCTTGAATCATATGTTGTGTTACTCAATCAGCATGTTGTTGTTACGAGCTGACGGGTCCAGCGCTGAGTCTCTTCGATCCCCAGGTTCCAGGGGATTGACTCACAGCCATGTTGTAATGAAGTCACCCTCACATCACAGCAACCCCACCACTACATCACATTTCCATGGCTTGGCAGCAAAAACAGCCATCAAAGCAGGAAAACCACACTTGCTCTCTCTCATGTGTTCCAATCTCTCTGAAAAGCCCCAGTCTGAAGTTCACTTCCAATATCTACACCCATGGAAAGCACGGGGAAAGATTGGCCAGAAAAAAAGAAAAGAAAAAGGATTTGGTGTGACTGAGGACAAAAAATATTGGACTGGCCCCATCATTGCTGGGGCCAGTCATCTGTTTTTTTGCTGTTCAATCCTGGCAGTCGTGATGTGGATAACTGCACCCCTGATAGATAACGTGACCCACCATTAAAGTACAGGACAACACATTGAGAGTGCATTTGGTGCCAATTTGGGCAAGTGGGCATATCAATACTTGTACTCAAGTATTCAGACATTCAAACAATGGCTACAGAAGACAAGAGTAGGTCATGTGAAATTAATTAAATTGGCTGATTTTAAGGTAAAGAGTGTTGAAGCAGACTAACCAACCCTATCTGCTACAGTGTTGCTGATGATACTGCTGTCTATATACTGTCTCTATTGTAACGGAGAGGAACCTTATGGCCTACATGAACATGTAGTGAGTGAGCAGCAAACAGGCGTCTCTTACCGTACTGCCACCTGTAAGACACATCAAACAGCCTGGTCTAACTGAGCACGATTTCTTCAAATGGGAATACGTGCTCTGTGCACAAAAAGTGAGAGAAATAAGTTTCACCGTGCCACAAAGGGATTACATGGAGGAGGCACGACTAGAAACAGCTGTAGTTTGACATTAGAATAACACAGTGGAAGTAAGGGCATGGAGGACGGGCGTATAAAATTTGCCTTCAACTCTAGCGACACGGGTTAAATTCTGATCTCATGCCAAGACGTTTTCGACTGTGAGTGAAGTTTTAATATTGAGCGAATGTTTTTCTTATTTAACCATGACCAAAACGTTACCCTTACCTTCACCACAGTTGTTTTACTTGCCTAAACGTAACCATTAGCTAACCTTTTCACGTGAATGGCAGGTGTACAATTTGTGCTAGTGTCATATAATCCAGTTTGTGGTGGAGGAGAGTAATGTTCACATGCAGTAATTTGTGTCCACAACATCTGCATTTCAGAGTTCCTGCTCATTTCACAAAATCTTATGAGATTTTGTTGCATCAAAACAGCACTAGAACCAGCACAACATTTGCAAGACTCATCCACCAGCAATGGCAAGACCCATCAGTGACAGGAGGAGGGCACTTCACTCTCACTTTTGTTCCTCCCAGACAGACAGACAGTGTGTCCAATCAGCGAGGATTCATTGGGCAAGGAGTACCTACCCTTTGGTTTGAGTCACATTAATGTGTTTTGGTTTCTGACTTGCTGATATGTTTTCGGATTTGTGGTAATTTTAATTTGTTTTGCACTTCAGGGCCACCGTATGTTACACATTATCAAGCTATCTTTTTGATGGGTTATAGCGCTGTGTTGACCTTATCAATGAACACTCTCAAAAGTATTAAAGTTAGCCTCTTAGTCATTCCAAATACACTTTGTAAGTCAAGTTATTAAATATGAAGTGATTTCAACTTCAAGTGTAGAGCATTTAAGTTGTGGTTACAACTATTATGGTTACACAACTAGGGATTGTAAGGTCATACAAAATTGGTTTACTGAAGCACATTACATGAGTTATTTTTACAGTGTCATGACTATAAATCGTCTCACTTTAACACTCGATTACAATCCTTTGAACAAGCAAATGATTTATTTGCATGGTCTTACTTCAAAGCAAATGTTCCCACATAGGCTACACAACATTATGTTTTCCAGATTTTTGGTGAAGGGAGCTGGTAGAGGTAAAGACCACCTCAAGGCAGCTTGTGGATGATTAAGAAACCATTGAATGGTATGGAACCTGTTGAATGGAGTGAGACTAGTGACATGATGCTAACTTCAGGCAGCGAGGACCAGTCTCCATGTTTCAGTCATCCAGAGGGCACGCATGTTCATCTACACTAGTCTGACAAAGGGTCTGATGTTTCACATGATCTGAGTAACCTGTACGCTATAATCACAAACAGACACCATGCCTGAGGCCCCTTGCTAAGTACAGACATAATTCTACATGGCACAGTGGGCTATTTAAGGCAGCAATCATAGTTGCTTGAAAAAGAAAATGTCCAGCAGTCCTGAAGGATATTTTTCATATATTAAAGCTTGTTAATCTCTTAAATGTGTAGCATAAAAATGTCATCAAGAAAATTGCCAGTCATGGCTACAGGATCAATTCTGGTCAATCAGGGAGGTGACTAGCATGTTTTGTTTGTCCAAATTTCTATTCTACTAAATCTTGACTACTCCTCATAACGCTTGAGTGTTTCTAAGTTAGACCTCAGACAATTGATCCTGACCTGGACCTATTTGTGGATGCTGCCAGACACTCTGGGAAGTGATAACAGTCAGAGTTGACAAAGAACAAAGGTTGGTTCTAAGCAGCAGTGTTTGGTGGATGCATAGCTGTTTAGAGCTGCAGCTGGTGAAGGAAAACAGCATAACATGAGATGCTCCAGCATTGAGGAAATAATAATAAATAAGAGCATGCAGAGCATGACACTAACACTGCTAGAGGGAGTATTTCCAATCCGACTGGGGCCACATATAATAAAAAATATATGCATTAAGAGCAATGTACTGTGCGGTAGGATTGATATATTAGTGCTTAGTGAATACTCAAACAGTTTAAAAAATGTGAGGAATTTTTGTAATTGCTGCTTAGTCAAGACTTCAAGAATATCATGGAATTTTAGCAGTGAAGTAGAACAAAGAGCATCTTTTCTTCATCATCTTCTCTTCAGGTCTTCAATCAAGGCTAACCAGAACAACAGAGGAAGGGAAAGCTATGCTGAGGTTTGAGGAACTTCAATTGACTATAATTTGTTTTATTTGATCAAATTATTTTCCACCTATTACATCGTGAATTGGAATTTAAAAGTAAACAAAGCAAATTTAGTCTGTATTTGTTATCTAGCCTTTTTTCCAAAGTGTACCACAAAAGCAAACAAAGGCAATGGAATTCTCTTCAGCTCAAGAACAATGCTCTCGTGTCTTCATTGATCCAGATGATTCTGAGCAACAGCAACAGAACTGAATGAGCTGATTATATGCTGATGAATGATTAAAAGAATATCATTGACAGGTAGAAGCTCCTCTGAGATCTATGTCTGATTACAATGTTTACAGAACCATGACTTGCTGTTACTCTAATTTATTTTCATAGGAACAATTGAAAGACCAGTAAACCTTCTCAGCATAACTTTGCATTCCAATGGTACAGTCGTGATCCAAGATAAAGAATCAGCCTTAAAACGTTTGTTGAGGACTTTTCAAAGCATGAAGGTTTTTTTTGTGAGAACTTCTGACAAGAGTGCCCATTCTGTCCACCAAGTGAGGAGACAAGCCAGGATTGATTGGCCAGAGTTAGATTTGGACAAGAGGTAGAAGAAAGAGATTATAGGAAGGATATGATGAGAGGTTGCCACTTTGAAGAGCTGAAGCAAAGATGAGATCATCAGCAGCATCAGCATCACACTTCTGATGAGCCTCAACCTCCTTTCACACCCACTGAGGAGCCCTACTCCTCCAAACCTCTTCCCACTGTTAATAATGTCTGTCCTCACACAACTCTTCCTGTTACTGATAAGCCCCTTTCCCCTTCCCACCTTGGAGGAACCTCGCCCTCTCACTCCAATCTAAAACAGCAGCTTTTCCAATTCTCATGTCAGCATTTGGGAACAATTCCAATTGAAAATATTGAAAATATATAAAAGCTAGGATCCCTTTGGTCCCATGTATAAATTAAGAAAAATAGTGACCTACAACTCAGAGTGCCTTCAATTACCTGCTAAAATAAATTAAATGAAGCAGAACATATTGTTATACACTCCAGGTCCAACTATTCAAATCCTAAGAAAGGATTTGGAGCTCTTGAAATGTCGGTAGTTGAACTTAAGTCGGTTGAAATCAATGTCTCTACTTTGCTCCCATGTTTGTGTGTTCTTCATATCATTGAGGTTAACAATATTGATTTACGCAAAAGATGTGCACTCATCCCTGACACGTCTGTGGCTCTCCACCACAATATTCATATTCATCGTGAGAAGGACGATAAGCATCTGAAGGAAGTGGTCTCTCTAAACTCCTTGCCAAGGCCCTGAGAGACTCAGAGCTTAAAAGTAAAGCTTCTCACAACATAATATTAAAAGTTGTGAAGGTCAAAAAGACAAAAAGCATCATCATTTTCATGAAGACGCTTCTTCACTTTCAAGTCGAAGCGAAGAACTGATCTCCTAGACTTGGCAGGGCTCCTCTACAGCCCTCTCTAAGAGAGATCAAAGGCATTTCACATCCCTCACAGAGAGATCAGGGCCCTTTCTCACCCCTCACTACGAGAGCCCCGGATTTCCCTCCTCTCTTCTCCCAGAGATGTCAGGGCTCCCCTCGTCCTTTTCTTCAGAAGCCAGATCCCTCCTCCACCCAGTTTAGAGCAACTCCCTATTATCTTGCCTAAACTGTAAGCTTCTTTGTTCTCTGTTCAGTGCAGCAGCCTCGGCTTTTACCTGGGACAAAGAGGCGAGATCACAGAACTTTATTTTAGCTACCTATCATTAGCTTCCAGTTGAATGTAAAATTGTTTTAGACATACTTATTGATTACTTTTAAACCAATAAATGGCTTGGTAAACAGCTCATATTATAGAGCTCTAGAATAAAGATAAAAGGTGACAGATCAGGGCCCTTAAACTTTGGAACAACTTGATCACTTAACTAGCCTTTTAGCTGATCTACAGAAATGAATCCAACCACCACAGAATGGTTGAAACAGAGATTGCACTGGCTTGCCCACATCAAAGACAAACATGGGGTGTTGAAGTGTTATTAATCATGTTTAGCTGGCAGAGGGCAAGGTTAATATAAGGGAAATCAGAGGGATCAGAAAATAGCCCCCTTGAAGATTTCAAGTTTGAATTCTGTTGAAAATCTATTGCGTTGCGCTGGTAATTATGATGTATTATATACCACATGTAGCCATCCTCCTCCCTATTTGTAGTGACCCAGTCACCCAATGAAACCGCTGTTTCAAAGACAGACATATCTTAGCTCAAAAATCCACTCAATAGCAGATGAGAATGAAAAATGATGGCAAAGGGGCTTGAAAGGTTTCTTTTAAGAGATTTGTAGTCTATAGAATGGAAGAAACAGAAATGGAGACAAGCCTCAGGCCTCCCTTGTCTTTCATTAACCATCCCACACACACACGCACACATCTATCACACACATATCCAACATAATACCTGGCACTGGAACATAAAGTCCAAAGATACAACCAGAGAGAGCCATATCCTTGATGTGATTATTTCCAAATAAATGTGTGTGTGTGGGGGGGCTGTGAGTGCGAGAGTTATATACCATTTTGCATTGCTCATTGCCCAAAAGAATCAAAGCTATCGTGTCTTTCCACCTGTCCATGTGTGCGGCTTGACAACGCCCTGCTCGTCAGTGAACATGCCACTAAGATTGTTTTATGACCAGATCATTACCAGCTCTGAGCCTCTCAACACCTGTACAATAAATCACCACCATACTCCGAGGCGTTACATAACCCAGTAGAGGTTTACTGCTGCAGCACAGCAGAAGACAGTGTGGAGGAGGCCAGGAAAGGGGCTAGCAGGGGAGTCTGTTCATGGTTTTATCCAGTAGCCGGTGCTCTTGCACACGGATGACACCACAGCTCTGCTTCACAGAAAAATGGGAAGCATGAGATGGGCGGGTCATATGAAGATTTGCTTTAGGGCTCTATTTGTATGCTGTGCCAGCCATGTTCGATTAAAGGGATAATCCTCAAATCGTAGATTTTTTTTTACTTTTGGCGACATCTTCTGTGCTAAGCAGACATTGCTGTGGTGTTTTGCACTGCACTTCCCAGAGATCACTTGTCAATCAAACAGTGTGGCCAGTACTGTGGCGTCTTTTTCCTTGGATTTTCTGTTGATGGAGTTTCAGTTTCTGTAGGTGGCGCTCTTTTCTTTGTCTATTCAGCCATGGTGGCTATCGCTGCTCCTGCTAACTATCCAGTTATTCATCTAATTGTAAAAAAAAAAAGACTGTTGCCAGAAACATAAAAGGCAGGGTAAAGACCTACCCAACACCGGGTAAATGTAAAAGCTTTCATGAACCAGGTACAAGTTGAATCACTATTGTGTTATATCAGTCGACTCTGATACGATTTTGCAAATTTGAGCTTAAGAAGCTGTTGTTCTGGTAACAAGTTAGACTACATTTTAAGCTTGCTTCAGTGAACAGAACATCTCAGGCTTATGTCAAGTTGTCAACAAAGTTATGTAGCTAACTCAGTTATCCAGTATGCCACCCTGGAGAAATTTTTAAATCCTAAGCAATGATGAAAACATGTTGTATCACACACATACTGACGGATTTAACAGATTTTCTTTACCTGAAGTTGTTAAAATACACACACACTAAACAATATAATTGAGGTTGCTGTACAGATTTTACATTTCTATTCATTCATCATTTGTTTTGCTGTTCATTTTGAGAGAGGTGTTATGAAATGATATTGTTGTTTGCAGCCAGCATGGAGATAGCATGCATAGTGCGGTATCGTCTTAAAGATTCCTAAACAAGCATGTTTGTGTTGATTCCATTATGAAGCTTTCTAATGGAGAGACTGTTGACAGGTGTGTTGGCTAATTGGTACCCCATGCCCTATTCTCTGTCGTGTTAGAAGCATGCCCAGTGGTCAGCTGGCCCCATCAGTGGAGGGAGAACAAGCCCTAATCCCTCTCATCATTAGCAGTCATACACCGCATGTTGACATTGTATGAACAAAAACAGGCCGTAACCCATTCACACATCTTAATATTGACAATATTGGCAAAAAATACTCAAAATTACTGCTGGTTTTCTGTCAACCTCTGTTTGAGGTTCTAACAAGCATGTCCTCACACCTCTGTTTGTGAAGTGACCTGAGCGGAACAAGATTTGATGGCTTCATGGGGGCTTTGGGACTTCTGGGAAATTGCTGTAATTGGATTCAGACTGTGACTGCTCTCCTGAAGTGTTAGAAGAAAGCCGTGAAATACCACAATTGTGTTTTTTAGCAACCAGGCTGTGAACAGGTTTTTGCAGAGGGATTAAAAAATGAAAGCAACTGCAGATTAAAAAATGCAATTATAGTTTTTGTTGATACACAACATGTGATTTAAACCATTAAGATTATGAAACATTAAACAATCTTGTTGAAGCTGAATGATTTCACACCAGGATAAAGATATTCTTTGATCTTATTAGGATACTTCAGTGTACTGTGTTTCTGTGGGTTTGACTCTAGCAGTCAAACAGTACTAAAAGGCAAACCCTCTTGGTTTGGGTGGGTCATCCAAGATAACAGCTGGGTCATGATGCCTCATAATTTCAGGGAAAAGAGAGAAAGAGAGAAATCAGGACAAAATGAAGAGCTTATCTCATGTTAACTCCTAGAAACCAATAACACAAACTGCATTAAAATCTGCCTCTGTTGGCCTAAATGACAAGCAGTATGTCTTGAGAAGATGCACACTGCACTTGGTCTTAGTGTCGGGGGTGGAGGGGCACGAGGGAGGGAAAAAAGATTAGGAACTGCTGATCTAGCATGCAAAGTCTGAAAAATGTCGACATACTGCATGACAATTGACAAACTGCAGGGTAATCATGCTGAAGCCAATCTCTGACGCAGGTCTAGCATCACTGTGTTTTCTGTGAGTGGTTCATTTTACCATCACTCATATGATTGAGATTGACGCAACACGGACAAGCAGAGTCAGTCTTCCTCTGGGCTGCAAGCCAGTAGCCAGCACTTTTGGCTGAAACCTCCTGGGTGGAGTGAGGAAATGTAAAATCCCCTAAACTGCCTATTCTAACAAACATTTTTGCAGTTCAGATAACAGAAATACACACATATGCATATGCACTTTTTAAAGGAGGGGCAGTCCACTCACCTTTTCAGTATTTGTATTTACTTAGACAATGGAAACGTGTAGCAGAAGGCCGAGTAGGGAAGCTCCAAGAAGGTATAGTACAGTAGTAGTAAAGCTCTGGTGGGATCAAATCCTATGCCAGCAGGGGCCTAGAAGGCTTCAGAGGCAGGAAATTTAGCCACTCGTCTGTCTCTGGGCACAAGCATATGCATTTTAAATGTCCTATAACCACCAAACATGCTTAGAATTGGCTGGTTTCAAAAGATGGAAAGTAAGGAAGCTGATAGGAAAAAGTGGGGGGAAATGGAAAAAATGATGTGAACTATATAAAATGTGAAATCACTGAGGTTTAAAAATGTGTGAGTATAGGCACAAGTTAGGGCAGGTTGGGGAACCTAGGGGTTGGAAATGCAAGCTGACATAGGTCACCAGCTTGCAGTCTCACCAGAGATAGTCAGCACCAGTCCTGAACTACTGCTGTGGACCAACAATAAGGAACAGTAGGAAGAAGCCAGAACTTCCTGTTGTGCGTTCTGGACGTGATGTGGGCCTGATTCAACCAATCATTTTGCTTCTCCTCCTTTCATGACCTTCCCCAAGAATCTCAAGACATCTGGTGCATTTTTATATACCTGATATGGGACTCCCCTGGGGTAGGATGTCTTATGTTTCCAAATGATATCCTCTTTTTGGCTGTCATACCTCATCTATAATGAGGTGTGATGTGCCATTTCACTTGTTGGCTGAACTGAGTGAGTTGACTGAGAAACTGAATCTAAACACATGAGCAAGGAGCGTGTCAACAACCATTTATGGCTAATTGATGGGGTGTGGATGTACAGTTTGTTGACAACGTGTGCACAGTTTCACAATGTTTGTTATTTACAAACAGAAACATATTTATCGATCATGTACAAGGTATTTTCTGAGTCTGAGAGTCTACACAGATTCTGCCCAGGAGGCCCCAGATTCAGAGATACCCAATACAGCCAGTCCAAAATCAGTTGATTCAATTATATTTTATTGTACATTTGTGAGCACACACATCCCATGTAGGGTAGATGAAGAGAGAGGAGAGAGGTGATATCACTCTTCTGTACTGCTCACGAGCCAGCATTGGTTTCACCCGCTCCATTCTCCCTGCTATGAGTCAAAGGGTTTGCATTAACACTTGGCTCCACCAAGAGGGACTTTCTGAAACTAGTCTTGTTTTTGGAAGTCCACTTTCTACCACGGCCCAAAACAATCTCAGCAGAAAGCAGTGGGCTCTAGCTGCACAAACACAGCACCAAAAAAAATCTGCAATGAGGAACAAACTGCATCGATCTGCAGGACCTCATCGTACAGATGTCAACTGCTGTTCACGCTTTGTAAAGCAGATCTGGGCTTGGCTTTTCAGTGTGATTGAGATGTGATTAGGGAGTATGGATTTTATGAGATCATATCGCTGTACACCGTCTCCCCTCACTGTATTTATTTAAATGTGTCCACTTTCATTTTTGCTCTCTTTACTTTGTTCAAGCAGGGATTGCGGCTGGTTTACATCCCAGCTCTAGAAGTCCGATCAGATTTTGAACCAGACGATCGCCATATTTGGTTTTGAAGATCCAACATGTGAAATTCACATGACGCCTGAAATAGACTCTCGTCTCGCTCGTTGATTTGTTTGCATGGACCACTGCAATATATGGCAATATACGTATATAGCTATACATTTTTGTGATCGAAAGACAACGGATCAAGTTGCATTTTGTACATAAACACATTATTCAAGCAGTTCTTCTATGCATGTATGTAATATGTTAGAATGTATCTATGTAACATGTAAGCTATTCTTGTCAACGGTTCAGCTGCTAACTTTAACTAAGCAGCCTAATGTTGCTGTCTTGTCCATACACTGATCAACTACGGAGCCAAGCCAAGATCACATTCAACTAAACGAAGGAATATTATGACTAATATTCAGGCTTATGTTTTAGTGAATGTTCATGTATGTATGGAAACGCTTGCTGGCAGCGTGCATCCAGAGATGGCAAGTAGACTTGCAGCTTGTCAGTTAATACACTGAGGTAAGGCTGATTTAATGCTTCTTCCATCACTTAACATAAACATGGTGATATGTTGGCTGCTTGTTTTTCCCACTTCCAACGTGCACCCAACAGTCAAGTAAACGGATCAAGCCACTCGATTGTTCCAGCTCCTCTTATCACTCCTCTCGTTGTCTATCCAGGACTTTGTGCTTTCACCTTCTCAGATCTACCAAATAGAAACCAGAAGGACTTCAATCTCTTTCCTCTGCAGAACTTTTGCTTGCAGCCTCAAATGCACCATGTTTTGTGGCTGTATACACACTGACTCAAAGTGAAGGATGTCATCCACCTAATTGTTAGCTTTGGCATGGCCTCCAGTCAGTGAAAAAGTAACAAAGGCGTATTTCTTGTATATTTTAGATTTTGATTGGTTTAGTAAATATTCTCATCTAAACCCAGCAGGTTAAAGATTGGAGTTATTAGAAGCATTTACATTTGTAAAACAGGAGTCTGTTCACTGTGGGTGTAAACAGAAAGATGAATCAAATTGTAATCCAAACAGTAGCTCCTTTTTCCTGTCATATGAAGGTGTAATGTAAAAGCTCTTTGTGGATGCATATTCCTGATTTGGCATCGTTTGTCAAGATCACCTCATTTCTTGTGTGCTGGTGTTGGTCTTAACATGCCTTGATTGTATGCCATCTGGGGAATGTTCTACTCAAGGCCTTGATTCGACTGAACACCAAGTTTGTACTCAGGGAGGCGTACAGTCACAAACAATGATTTTATTCTAACTTTGATAAAACCCGCGGGAGATACACCATTATATAAGTACGTAAGATGATGACATCATGTGAAACCTTAGTGCCACCGGGGCTGCCCTTTAATCCTGCAAGCTAACATTTCACCTGAGTTGCAATACAATCAATGGCAAATGTACAAAAAGGTGTACAGATGTAGCAGTTAAAACTGAGCAGTTAAACACCACATGTTGCTACAGTTATTGTCACAATGCAAGGCTGCACTGTCATAATCTGTCAAACTCTGTTCTCTGCCTTTGTATAGGTCAGGATAATCAATAATGTGCCACAGTTGCGCCACATGTTTGAGGGAAGGAACAAACCCTGATCTCAGCAAACAGCAACAGACCAAAGGGAGGCTTGACGGAGGCAGCCTGCCACATGGCTCTTCGCTGAGTGGAGTGGGAGAGAATTCATCTTTTACTGCTGCACTGGGATATGTAGAGATATACTGTAAGGGGTAACAGGTAGCATAGGGGTGTAGTGGTGATGCAGCCCTGTTGGGAAACAACTGATGAATGGTAGCAGAAGACGCAACTTGGAAATGTGACGGCAATCAAACCATCCCTAGGATATGTGCTGATTGATGAAAATATAGCAGAGGAAAACTACATGTCCTTTTACCCTTCGCCCTTTATACAAACAATAGCAATTCTTAGTAAGTTAAGAAGAGAAATAGTGGGATAGAGGCTGTTTGTTTCTCAAATTACTTCATAAGTCTCAATGCTATGGGGAAAATAGGAAAACTCAGTTGCTTTGCTGAATCACTGTTTCGCCTGTTTCACTGGTAAGGAAGCACTGACATTTTTCATTGTTCTTTTTCTTGTGTTACTTCTTTACTACTTACTTTCTTGTCTCATGTAGTGTATTTCAATAATTTAACAAAAATGCCAATTGGTGAACACTTTCATCCAAATCACCTCACAGTATGAGTACATACGTGTCTTGTATGAGTGGCTGTAGTGGAAATCAAACCCCTAACCCTGTCAGCTTTAGTGCCATGCCATACCTGGTAAAGGGGGGTCGACTCCAAGCTGAAACTTGGACCTCCCATTCCACCAAAGGCTTACAAGGCTAGTTATTAAAATGACTGGTGGTGTTGGTTTTTACACGTCCTTTGAGGAACAGCCCATAACTACTATCAAGAAAGTGTACTCAGGGGCGGAAAAACTTTACTAGCTTGTTGCATAATGCTAAATTTTGTGAGGCGCCCTTCTCCCCTGTCATCCTTTCACGGGCGAAAGAGGGAATTCACACAGACATGCTTTGTTTCATCGCTCTGAAACAGTTGCTGTCTGATAGCAGTGATGTGATCCCTCATGCAAGATATTTCTTAGTACCGTATAATGCAGATAGAAAACATAACTCTTATGCTGGCAGAAGAGAAACAGCATTAGGTGAGATAGTCAAGCTTAAAGCTGCTGAAATAGATAAAACTGGACATCTGTTTGTTTTACCTTATATGGTTCATGAGAGCTCTGCTCTCCATGATTTATTGGTATAGCACAAAAACAGCACAGATTTAGCTTGACAAATGTAATGCATTCCTTCATAAATCCTACAGAGAGAAGATCTCTTGAGACGAGTAATTAAACTCTTCAGCCAAAACAAAAATACCCCAAAAAAAGAATCCTGCTGCAAAGTGATTTCACTTTAGTCACACCTGTCAGAAGATCTCAATTGCCATTGGGCATTGCATAACCATTTTCACAGCTATTGACAATCTATTTTTACATAGAAAGTAAACTTCTCCTTGCTGGTTCCACTCTCTCACCATTCAGAACAAAAAGTGTGTGTGAAGTAGTGTGTTGAGCACAGGCTCCTAAATCACTGGGCCCCTTGAGACCCCTGTCCACTCTCCCTGAACAGAAAACGCTCCGAAAAGCCAGGACTCACATCTCAGAAAAGACCCCACTCACATCGTTGTTACGGCCTCCATCTGGACTAACGCTGTCCTGGCTGTCCTGTCGGTTACATATCTTTACGTATTTTTCACTTCACTTCACTTGTATACGACAATGCGATATATACATACATTTCTATAAAATCCTTTCCAGTTTGATAATGTGTATAGATGCACCACTACAACTAGCACCACTACAATGCACTCATTTTTTAAAATTTGTTGTTATGGTTAAAGCAAAACAAAGGTATGACAGCTTTATTTCAAGCAAAGGGACAGCTTAACTTGATGGAGTCTTGAGTAGGCCAGCAATATTAAATTACAGGATATAGTAGATGAAGTAGCTGTAATAAGAAACAATACTGATTGAGTGCTTGCTTATCTTGCTCAGACACATATTTTTTCTTAGTTGCTGGAAAATGGAAATGTAAACTATCTTGCTAAGCAAAGAAACTACTGGTAGGGTCGTATTTGATATTTCAAAGTTGTTTAATAAAGATAGCTGTAATTTTTAGATTGGATTACATGGAGTGCAAGTAGATTGTATTTTCCATGAAAGGGTTTGTCCATGCCACTGTACAGAACTCCAGAAAACTGAGCAGATTTTCATGTCATGGGGAGCGTCATGCCCTCGAATCACCCTAGCATTTCTGGAGAAGTGCCCTTTTAAAGATTATGTTATTTGTGCTTCATTAAGTTCACAGTGAAGATGACACACACCTCAGGCTGGATTCAAAACCAGGATGTCACAGCTACATGGGAGGCACCTTAGCCCACTGATCCAACGGGACAATACCTTTTCACTAGTTTTCACCCCTGTTCCTGTCAGTCTGTGCACTGATCTGATGGTTTTGCCTTTTATGTGAAAATATTTGTATTCATCATACAGTTTAATGAGCATCTGCTGCTTGGTGACCACCGCAACTCTCTACTGAAGTCTCTTGTCTTTTCCATTGTGAATCGATGCAATCCATGCTTGACATCTCAGGTCTGTGTTTTTGATAGTTCAAACCAGGCTTGAATTAAACCGACTACAGCCGCTTAATCCAGGGTCTTAAAGTGAATCCGCCAGCCAGTTCACACATGTGCAGTTCAACACGTACTAGAGGTGAGGGAGAAACAGGGCAACTCTGGCCAAACCGCAAAACCCACTCCTAGAAGCTTGCCCCACTAGTGACAAACAAAAAAAGGAAACACAGCCCATAGTTCTGTAAGTTGAACAGTGTGCATCATGCTGGTGACAGTGCTAACCAAATGCTCAATGGCAGCAACTGATTGCACTAATAGTTGGTGAGGGCGCAAGGAAATACAAAGAAGCAGTGAGGAAATCTGTGTTTAAGCAACCAAATATTTTCACGGTACGTGCTGTAACTTGTGCCATTTTTGAGCTCGCTGACAAGCTAATCTCTGACAAACACTTTTGAAACAAATACCAAACAGAGCAACTTGACCCCGCTTAGAGATGTCAGTCAATCTGATGCCTTTTGGGCTGTTTTGATTGGCACTGGCATCATTTTGTGAATTCCTTTGCTATATCAGTTTGGCTGCATTACTTTTCTTTGGAGCAACAGGGAGGTGCAGCACATAGGGAGAGGTTTCTTCAACCGGAGAGTTCAAACCTCTGTGAGTGTCCTTGAACAAAACACCAACTCCCTACCAGCTCCAGAGGCACTGTTGTGCAGGTGACTCTGCACTCTGACCTCCACATGGAGGGGTCAGTCTTCACCTCATGTGATCTCTGAACGTGGATGATGTGGTAATATATTTTTTTGCTTTAAGCTGGTGCACAAGCTGCTCTGTGCATCCAGGACTCTTGTTATAGGTGCTATGAGCTTTTAGCAAACTAGCTAAAAGGAGAAAGAGCTACATAATTTCGCGGTCCTTTCATCCTGTATGTTATTTGAACGTTTTGCACTTCAAACACGTCCAATTACCTTATCATGTGTTCAGCATTTGTCCGATCTTTCTGTCTTTGATGTATCAGTGCAATGTATCAAGTGGCCAGTTGGTGGGAAATTAGTCTGGGTAGCAAGTGATTATTAATAAATAGATAAATTATTAAGTTATAAAAATATATATAAGATATCTAGCTAGTCCCGGGTCTTAGTAGCATCTCTTAGCTTAGATTTTCTTGCAGTTTACCTGTATAGAAATTCTTGTCATTTGACAATATATAAGCTCACTCCCTTTCTTCCCACTGGCAGTTAAGGACTAAATTGGGTCTCAGCAACATTTAACGCAGCTTCCCTTTCTCATGATATCATGGGCTGATACTGGCGGACTCCCACCTCCTGTCTCATGCTCTGGGATTTCACTGGCTACGAGAGGAGTCAAAACGATCATACTGCACTGATGGTGGCCCATATATCTCAAAGTCAACGCGCTTATAT
>OOFE01011162.1:0-29695 GCA_900323365.1 Monocentris japonica
TGTATGAGTGTGTGACAGGGAGAGAGAGAGGAGAGAGAGGGGAAAAGAGCGAGAGTGAGCGAGAAAGAAAGAGAGGCAGAAGTGTCAGGTTTCCCTTTTCAATTCAGAGGCTCAACTCCTTGTTTTTAATCTAGAAAAGAGGGTGAAAAGAGCAGGAAAGGAGAGAAGATGGCTGGGAATTTGAGCTGCTGACAGCTGTTTTTTGTCCCTCTCTCCTCACCCCTTCTCTCTTTCTCTCCCTCTCTCCTCTGCCCTTTCTTTCTTTCTATTACATTACGGTATCATAGCATCTGAATGAACACATGTATGTATGTATGAAAAACACAGCTGACTGTAACAATGGTTATTTATATGACTTGTTATCTGTAATCATATAGTGGACATGATTAGAGATGCTGACTTGTCTATTTTTCCACTGATGATAGTATTTACTTTTTAAATCACATTGTTCTCTCTTCCTGTGACGTCCTGCTCACCGCATCCTGGTTTTGACTTCAGAGGACGACATATCTTCAGTTTAACGGTTTTCTGTCAGTTTTCATTTCACACACACAAACGCACACATATACTGTTTTAGGAGGGGTTTTTTTTCACCCACACCTGACAAAAGCGCACACCACACACGCTGGACTGCCACGGTAAATGACAATATACTATCATGGTAGACTACTGTCCAATCTGCGGGAAGCCTGTCTACTTTGGTGAGTCCGATCCCTTTAAGTCTTTCTCTTTTTTTCCCTGTCTCTATGTCTGTCTTTCTCTGTTTCTTTCCTTATCTGTAAGTCTTTTTTTTGTTTTCCATGTTTCACTTAAATATGACATGGTATTAGTTCAGTTGCTATGACAGAACGTGACAACATGTGACATGTGCAAATGACTCTTGCGACTCTTGTGTAAAAGACAACTAATGAATAGGTAGGCAATGGATAATATTAATAAAGATATTGACATTAATATGTGATTATAGAAACTTTTCTGGCCCGGTCTCCATCATAGTTCTCTTTTTCTCTGCTGTTCAACCTCTCTCTTCCACTGTTGTTTCCGTTCTGTTCGGAGAAAAAAAAACAACGATAATCTCTAGTCTCTCTTTCAAGCACACACACACACACACACACGTCCATGATGACAACAGGATGTGGGTCTAGCCAAATGAGCATACATGCTGCTCTCTGGGTTTCCTCCTTTTACCTTCTATGTCTTTGAGTTGGGTCCTCTGCCACACTCAGACCTCACCATAGAAGAACAACAGCAGTCAAGTTAACTTAATAGTTCTAAGTCTATTCTGTGGTCCTGTGACTCCTGGCTTTTCCTTCATATTCACATGCCAGCTAAGTTCAAATTCTCTGATGTGATCTGGCCCACTTATCTCTTTTCCTCCGCCACCACATCCTCTGGCCTACTTGCTCTGATGAGAGTAACTTTACATTGTACATATGCTGAACCAGACACTTTCATACTATTTCATGTACATCATATGGAAAACAATGTATGTATTGCATGTTATATTTGTACAAATGAATGTCATTTAATAGAACTGCTAATGATGCAAAACAAATTTCAAAGAAATCAGACAGTAATATCATATTGTATGATATAGTAATACTGCATGTCAGTCTATTCAAACTTCCTTATACTTAATGTATAATGTTTGTCAACCCATCCTGCCTGTCATTTACATGGTCCTCATCTTCCATTGGTCCAGGTGAGAAGAAGAGATCTTTAGGGCGGGACTACCATCCTCTGTGTCTGAAGTGTCAAAAGTGCAACAGACAGCTGACACCTGGACAACATGCTGAGGTATAGATAGATAGATAGATAGATAGATAGATAGATAGATAGATAGATAGATAGATAGATAGATAGATAGAGTGAGTGATTTCATAACTTCTGCAGCTCATAAATATCTACTACTGTCTGTGTTTCAGTATGATGAGAAGCCATATTGTTCAAACTGCTACCTGAAGAAGTTTGGTCCAAGGGGTACTATAAATACACACACACACACACACACACACACACACACACACACACATACATTTTCTGACTCCTTTTGTGTGAATTTCTCTTCACAGGTAACAGGTGACTGGTGTCACCATGACACAGTGCAGCCAGGCTAGCCAGCCTACCAGACTAAACCATAATGAACAAACCCTGACACAACAAAGACACACAGGCCCAGAAGGAACCGCAACACGCATTCACTCCAGTTCACTATCACTGTTTTGGTCAAACCTTCACCAGCAAAGCAATGGAATAGTTACAAGATAAGCCTGTCATGACTGGTTGGTGCCATGTATGCCATGTTTGTTCATTTTGCAATGTGAGTGAATTCTGCTTGTGTAGTAAATTGTCAGTCAGTATTGGTAAATGTATTTTAAACACTCAAATCTGATGGTTGTCTCAGTCTCTGCGTTGTACTTTGCATAACACATGCAAGCACACAAGCACTTTTATAGGCATGCAGAATTTTCAACAGAGGATGTATGCGCCCACAGACTGACAAATATTCATACACACACACACACACATAACATGAGTTGAGCTTTGGGGTTCTCCCTCTCTCCCTCATCAACCAACCAGGAGGAAAGGAGGGATGGATGGGGGGGTTGCTGTTGGCAGGATAAACCAGGTGTCATGCCAGCAGAATCTGCTGGAATGGGTGCTTTAGTGAGGCAAAGACAGATCTCATACACACACATGTGCGCGTGAGCTCGCACACATGCACGCGCGCACACACACACACACACACACACACACACATTCATGCACAGTGTGTTTGCAGTGTGCCTTGAACTGCTGCAGGGGCTTGTCACCCTATGGTGGGTGAGGTACATGGATTTGACACACACACATTCACACAGAAAGAGAGAGAGAGAGAAAGAGAAGGTGGATGGAGGGATATAGAAATAGAGGATAGAGGGGGCTGATGCAGAAACAGTATAGAGAAAGCAGTATTGATGGACAGAGGGAGAGAGGGAGAGAAGAATACAGGATGATAGGATTATTCTACTGAAGAGGTAGTGGAGCGATGCCTGTGTGTCTCTACTGCATGTCTTTGAACCTTTCCCTCTCCCTCTCATCCCCCAATCCCTCCTTCATCCTCCCTCCTCCCCTCTCTAGCACTCCCTCCCTCCCTGTCTCCTTCACCCCCTAACCCCCACCTTGACAGATCACATGACTGCTGTGATACCAGCTGGCTGACTGCTCATTTGCATGTGTTTTAGCTACACTCCCTTATTAGAGAGACAGAGAGAGGTGGGGTGGGAGTGTGGGGGTTAAGGGAGAAAGAGGTGCAGTGAAGAGATACAAGGAGGGTAGAAAGAATAGAGAGAGAGGGAAACTTCATGAATCCACAAAGATGAGAGGACAGACAGGAAAAGACAGGGGAGAGTTAAAGGGAGAGTTGGGAGATGAACTATCCTAAACCTTCCTAACCGCCTGTAATTTAAAGCAGGGGTTTTTAAACCTTTATTCAACCAGGGCCCAAACTGGAAAATGTAGCATTTTGCCCTGGGACAGGGCTTCAAAACGTATCCTTCATTTTTCCATGTGCTGGCTGCACCAGAAAGAGGCCCACAAACCCAGCATTGGTCCTAACCTCCAAGCAACACTATCCCAGGAAGGTAGGGATAGTGTTACGAACGGGAGGCATTCCTATGCTGCCATTCTAAAACAGAAAGTTGACCAAACTTTGATATTGAAGACTCTGGACAAGTAATAAAGAAATTAGCATTGACCTACAGGGCATCCTTACAGGAGAGACAGAAACAAAGAAAGGCTTTTAGTTTTAGCTTATATGATGCGAAAAGACAACCAACATCCAGGTAGAGGTAGAATATAGGCCTAAAGGCAGGGGAAATAAGGGACTTGCTTCTAGCGAAACAAAAAGGTCATTTTGCATGGCATTCAGCACGAGCCTTACTCTTTCATCTGTGAATCACTATCAGCATCTAGTGGCCATGAAGGCTATTGACACATATCACAGGAAAGCAAGCAGCGGCATAAATAGGGCTATGGACAATAAAGCTCAGGACTGTCACAGTAATCACATGACAGTAAAGGTTTATACTGTATAAATATCATGAAATACAAGTGCTATATTGATTAGTAAAGGGACATTGTTTAATTTATAACTTATTTATAGCTATTTATAACTATAGCTTAATTTATAACTTTATCTATGACGGTGCCTTATTGTGCTGCCTTTAAGATCTGTCGGGAATATCGTAATTATTTATTGCACATATACATTAAATACACATGAACGACCCAGTGGGAATAAGGACCGGGAAAGTCAACATTTTCTATGATACCCGAGTTGCCGAGTGGTGATGTTTACAGGGCGAAGAGCATGGAAGCAGTGTGAATTGATAGTAAAAGTTTTGCATTTTATTACTGTGCTATTGTTTGGCACTCCATGTAAATAGCTTTGTTTAACTTTTAGCTGTCATACATTTGTACATAGTTATACAAATACATAACAACACATGAACTTTTGGTTAATAAATTAATTAAACACCAATTACATGCCTAATGGGTATTTTCATTCTGCCATTACAACACAAAGTAGCTCCGTGACACTTGACTTCTCAAATTAAAAACAACAGCCAGAACTGCTTTTGCTACAGGGCCCATTTTGTCATTAATTCCGGTTAAACGAACGCGGGATAAATTGCATTTACGTCTATAACGTAAGGAAGTTGGATTTTTGGGGGAGTCCATGAAGGCAACATTAGCCAACAGGGCTCTTATCTGAAGCGCATGCGCAGTCATCTAAATAGGAAGCAGGCAAGCTTGACGGATTATGTGGACATTCTGTGGGCGAAAGCAGCTGTTTCCCAATAATTTATTTTGGGTGTATATGCTTGGGGGCAGGGGAGGTATCTGTAGAATGGAAGACTGAAAGCTTGTAGAAGAATATTTGTATTTTGTTATTAAAAACTGAGTAAAAATGATGTCAGAATGCGACCCGAACGAGACAGAGGCCAGCGAGCCGGTGCTAGACATCGGAGCAACATCGGTGCTTGCGTCGGAGTCTAACTTTGATTCGTCAGACCCACCAAGGGTGTTGTTTGACAGGAACCGGGCCTGTCTGGGACTTGGGGTGAACCCCGGGTTTGCCGTTCGTATATCGGACTCTTGTGAAAGTGTTCTTACCGAGCTGGAGACGGACGGTTCTGGAGAAGAGGCGCTGTTGTTACCGTGCTTAGCAGGAAGCTCGTCGTCTCCGCGGGGCGGACCAGAGAAGCGGAGCAGGCGGAACAGACACAGCTCCTCGTCGGATAAAGACACCTTGGCCTCGCCAGGTAACTGTTAGACCAGGGCCTTCCAATCCTTTTCATACCCAGGACTCATAAATGGATAGGTAATTGGGCCAGGCATCCCATGTCGATGAGATTTTGTCACGAGGAGAAGATGTGTCCATTTGAAAAGATTTTTGTTGTTGCATATGGTTTAGTAACGTTAGAGAACTACAAAACTGGCTATGCTGCAGGTGGGGAGGTAACAGTTGAGTGTGAATCCTGTGGTCGAAACAGTCACATACACAGACAGTCGTATACATTTTGCCATCCTCCCGAGGGTGAAACAATGAAATTAAACAGTTACAATTTACTGGGGACCCATTAGAACACTCTCAAGGACCGCTGGGAACTCTGGGAACCATTGTGTCAGATAAACTGTTGGCGACAGGAGCACTAGCAACAGCTAGTTGGCCAGTTACGACACAAAGGTCCCCCGATTTCTTACGAAAACAGACAGCTCTCTGAACACTTTAAACCTTTTTCACATAAGTTTATAACACATTAAAGTAAGTTGCTTAATGTTTACATGGAGTCTGGTGTATATACGTGTGTTCCAGCCAGGTGATGCAATAGCTCCATGCTGAGCTGGCATTTACTTATCATTTGGCTGGTGACCTGAACCCCACCCGGAGGGCAATTGGGGCCCTACCACAAGTACATTTATATTGTGATCAATTTGACAGCACAGTTTCAGTAGGTATCATGTAGAACTTGGACTGCTACAAAGATTAAACAGAATATATTTAGGCCTGTTGTCACCCTTTGATATATTCATAACACAAGGTGTGTCTGTAGCTATAAAAAGACAAGGTGGAGATGGGGAAAAAAAGATGATCTAGTCACCATGGAAACAGCACATTTTTATTTTACTGCTAATTGGATTTTGCCACCACTCCTCCTACCGCCCACCTCGTCCACCATAAGACCACATCAAGCGATTTGTGTTTTTCTTCCTGCATGTCTATTTGTCGGTCCCTCTGCTGAGACCTATTGTTCTAGCATGTTCTATCAGGGCCAGTAATCTAGGCCATAGGTAGACAGAGGCTGAAATCAGAGGTGTTAGTGTCCCATTTCCCCATTGCTTTTTAGATTCACAATAGTGTAGCATAGCAAGGTTGTTTTACTTCAGTGTACTATCAGTTAGTAGCCCATAACTCTGATAGTGCTGTTGTCTCTCCTTGTATGGGATAGAACATCTCACCAGTTTGCAAATTCTGGCAGTTAAATGTTACCTTGCATACTTCACAGAATATGACTTAAGACATTTTCTGAATCGTTAGGCATCACTGGTGAATTTGTCATATCTGATCTACCAAGCAGCATTTATTTCAGCAAGATGTCAACTTTTATAACTGTCTTGCCTTTTATTCCTACAATCTTCTTCCAGAACACCGTGTAGTGGGTGGCAGCGAGCAGTGTGAATCAGTCTAACGTAAGGTTAAGCAAGGTAACATTAAACTGCCAGGATCACCAATGAGCTTGCAGCTAGTTCTTCTAATTTAGATTCTGTTTCACTGTGGCCGACGTCTTAGCATTACAGGAGTGCATTGTCTTTCTTCTTCCACCTCCAGTGTTGCACCATCCTACACTTTGTCTGTGCAGCAGGTGTCTAATCTGTGTCTATCTCACAAAGTCGCCAACTGAAACCAAATAATGATAGTAGTAGTAGTAGTAATATTTATTTTATGAGACCCCGGGGGAAAATTATCTTTTTGCTTGCCTCTCTTCCAGTGGGAGGTCAGAGGACAGGGTCAGCTGCGCAACAGTACCTCTGGAGCTGGCAGGGGATTCAGTGTCTTGCTCAAGGGCACTTTCCGTCCTGCTGAAAGTGTTTGAATCTTGGTCCTCTGGTTGAGGGCAGTTTCCCTACTCGCGACGCCATCCCGCTGTCCCAAAATGTGACCAAGCTGATTCTTTCCCTAGAAGTTGATGATTTGATGAACACTGGCTTAGAGCTAGGCTGCAATAAAAGGTGAACTGCAGACTCATTAAAAATATCCTAGATCCTAGCTGGCTGCGAGTTCCAAAAATAATTCTGTGTGTGCAGGGCAGACCAGTCACGATAAATTACTATATCTTTAGATATTGATAATAATCTGAAGATTAAACTACAGTGTGTTTATTCTGCCACGTCTGATAATGGATGCATGCTTAGACTAGATTGGACTGTTTATGATCAAAGTCTAGTGATAATGTGTAGTGTGGCCAGCAGAGGCAGGATGTTTCTGTCTGTCTCTCCTTCCCTCCCACCCTGCAAAAGCCCAGAATGTAAGTGAATACACACACACATCCTCTTGAACGTCATGTGGAATATACTGGAGTACTCGGTGCTGTGTTTGTGTGTCTGTGTTGGTCAATTAATGAGCCCAGTAGAGTTGTCTCACAGCAGGATGGCAGCTCACTCAGAGCACTTGACTGACTGACTGACTGACTGTATAGCAACCTAACACAGGGAAAAACTTACTAAGTACCAAGTACCCTTGCACACATGGAGCCTAGCCTCACTATTGTTACTTGTCTCCGTCAGTAAAGTACATGCACCTCAACTAAAAAGGAGTGTTTTCTTTGGCTTTTAGAGGGAGGTGTCACTAGTAACATTACCAGGGTGGTGGCTTTTGCATGGGAGAGGGAGATTGGAACATCCCTAAAGGCACACAACAGCCAATCTGGGAACCAAAACAATGTTATTGGAACTCCATCAGAAGCCCTAAGCAAGTAAAAGGCTCAGTTTGAACTTGTTCATGTCCAAGGAATAAATACAAAAATATAGCTACATTTTCATCGATGTGGTCAGAAGAAAGGTGTATGTGGACCACATGGCTGGATAAACCCTGACGAGTATCTTCTAAAGTGCTCTCAAATAATACAATACGAGTGTAGGCCTAGATCTAATTTCTAGATATCTCTCATCCGTTCTTCCTGCGTTCTTTTTATTTGCTGCTCTCTCTACCTCCCCCTCAAGTGAATTAGTCTCAGAGCTGTCTCTGTTTCTCCTTATCTCTCTGTGACAAATGGCAAGTTGACTGTCCTTCCCTCCTTCTGTCCATCCTTCCCTCCCTCCCACCTCTCCTCCCAGCATCTATCCCTTCATCTCTATCTTCCATCCCTCTGTGACTTAGCGTGACTGATGATGAACATATGGAGCCATGCTGTCAGCTGACTGTTCTGCTCTCTGTGGGGAGGAGAAGGTAGAAGATGTGTCATGTCACATGATTAGGCCATAGGCTCTGTGTGTCTGTGAGGAACAGGTAGAATACTTGTCTGTTACTCAATGTTTCTCTCCTTTCTTCATCTACTTCTTTCAACTCTCCTACCCCCACTCAGAATAGCACTCCATCTCCCCCTCTCCTCCATCTTCCTCCTCTTGCTCTGCTAAATTAAACATCCTCTCTACTTCTTTCCTCAAATATTGTCTCATTTGTTTTGTCTAGCATTTGTCTCTTATTAGATCATTCTGGGGTAGCAAGAATACTCCTTGCTATTGGTTGCTGGTGATGTTGATCTAGGAACTGACGCTTATGCTTAGCATCAGCTAAATGCCCAAAATGTAACTATAAATCCTTTTTTTTTTTTTTTTTTTTTTCCTGTCCTTAACCCCGCCCCCCTCTAGGTACCAACAGTGGGGATTTCAACCATTTCCCTGATGATCCAGAGTTTGCAGACATCATCCAAAGGGCGGAACAAGCTATCGAGAACGGAGTCTTCCCAGAGAGGATTTCCCAGGGTTCTAGTGGGAGCTACTTTGTCAAAGACCCCAAAGGGGTGAGGAGAGGATAGAGGGATGGAGTGGGTATATGAAGGAGCATGGGGTGAACTTGAGAGGAGACTATGGGATATTTGTATCAATAAGAATACATTCTTATTTGTGGGAGTACTTGCAGGGGGAGGGGAGGGTATTACACACTGAGACAGTCACATCGTGGAGCTCCCCATGACTACAACACTCCTAGACTGAGTGGCTCCACTGTAGCAATTGGTGGTTCAGTGCCTAGTTCTAGGAGACTCCCATAGTAGTTATGTGAGTGGAGAGAGCATTGCTCATTCACTTCCTCCATCAAGATTTCCCCAGCCAGTTCAAACCAGCAATTGAAGATGCCAACTTTCCAGTTAAAAGCCTGCTTCTCTAACATTTAGACTGCTAAAAGCCCCCTGGTGGTTCTGCCTTGTTCTCAGAGAGAGCCACACAGCTGAAAGGAGTGAAGAGGGTGTGGGGGGTTAGAGAACAGGAAGAAGGATCTCGTCACTGAATAATGCAGCCAATGATACCCCTATTGTTAAGTTATCCGGTGTATGTGATTAACATCACTTTAACAAGCTCAGGCTTGTTTAGCAGCATTCCTCTCACTTTTCTTGTCTTTTCTATCTATTCTAACTATACTATATGTTCTCTGTTTTCTCTCAACTTCTTCTTACCCATGGTTCTTTCATCATTGTCTGTCAAGCTTTCTTCATGCTATTCCATTGTAATTGACTCACACTTTTTTTTTCATCAAAAGCTGCATAGGCCTTGCTCAGCTTGCTGATTGTAACAGTTGGCACAGTTAATCCAGTTTCTACTTCCTTGTTCTCTAAATAGGTCATTTTTGTGTTAATGGGTAGTTTGTCCTTCTCCTCTCCATCTATAGAAAATCATCGGCGTTTTCAAACCAAAGTCAGAGGAACCTTACGGTCACCTGAACCCTAAATGGACCAAATACTTTCACAAGGTACACTGTCACATTTTTTTATACCTCTGTGAACAGAATTAAGAAATACAAACAGAAATAACAACCAAGAATACAACCCAAGTTTTAAAAAAATCACTTAACGTTGCCTTGTTGCTCATTCTCTCTTCCCCTCTCCCCCTCTCTTTCTCTGTCTCTCCCTCTTGACTTATCTTTCCTCCTTAACACCCTCCCTCCCCAAATCACCCTTTCTCCTTCCTCCCCTTTGTCCGTTCTTCTCCTCTATGCCCTCATTGTCCTTCCCTGCGTCATTAGCTGTGCTGTCCGTGTTGTTTTGGCCGAGGCTGCTTGTTGCCTAACCAGGGTTACCTCTCAGAGGCTGCTGCCTCATTGGTTGATACCAAGCTGGGCCTGGGAGTGGTGCCAAAAACCAAGGTGTGTGCGCGTGTGTGCGTGTGTGAGTGTGTGTGACAATATCAATGATCTCAAATTGCAACAGGCAATCACACTGTACCTAAAATAAAAGTGAAAGTATGAATTCTGTTGAATGTGATCAAATAGAACGCTCATGTAATTCAGTGGAGTGCAACTTGATGAAGCCGGATCTATAAATGTGAAGGGTAATTTTGGTTTTGAGACCCCTGTTCACTCCTGGGTCTGTTCGAGTAGATGTTATATATGGACAATTTTGCTCTATTTACAATTACAAGACCCTGATTCAAACTGAGTCTCCCATCGCTGTCAGGTGGTATATCTGGCCAGCGAGACGTTCCACTACAGCGCCATCGACAGAGCCAAGTCCAGGGGGAAGAAGTACGCCTTAGAGAAGGTCCCTAAGGTGGGACGACGCTTCCACAGAGTGGGCCTGCCACCCAAGGTAACAGAAGGGCAGTCCTTCAGCATCAAATGTCACCATTTGTTTATTTTCTATAAGCCACGCCTGAAGAGCCTAGGCTGGCAAAATCAGTTTTACCACCAGTTTAAACACATTTTTACAGAAAGGATTCAATATCATTTGTTTGCCAATTCTGTTCCCATTGTCTTTGCCTGTTACTATTCTTCTATTGTGCTGTTTTCAATTCTGTTCAGGTTCCTGGCTTTTCTTGACTATATTGCTTACAAAGCACTTTGTAGCACCATTTTGAGAAGTGCTATACAAAAGTTTTTTTAATAGTAGAAGTAGTAAGAATATTTATAATCATTTCCTTTCTGTGGGACAGTCCATTTCTTGGATGTTGAAATTGTTGCCTTTTCCATGGCATACATAGTTTACCTGCTTTACACTATGAAATGGAGTAGTTGTTACGTGTCAGTGGTGAGTTCCAGGCTCCGAATAGCTGCTGATGCAGCTTCAGCAAAAGACAGGAAAGATAATTGTGCTACACTGTTTGTATTGCTGCTCCCTAAGAAGACAGGTTCATTCAAACATACGGGTCAGAGGAAGCATAAATGACACTTCTGCTCGAATTGATGTATTCTTTTTTTTTCAGGGGCTTTCAAACAATGAATGAATATTGATTTCTTATTTCTTGCACAGTGCTCTATCCTCTGGCGCCTGGTTCAGTCTTAAACAAGTAACCTAAACAAGTAACAGCATATGTGCTGTTCCCTATCTCATCTGAGACGATTTTCCTGAAACCTTTTTTCTTTGATGTTGTTCCACGCTATGAAAACACTGCTGTAAAAAGCCGTTAGGTTAAAGTCCACATACATCCTGTTTCAACTGTCACACACTATTGACATTTCAGCCATCAGCATTAGGCCTGTACAGCATTACCTTATTAAACATCACATTATTGTTCCACACCACATCATTACCAGTCAAACAAATTGCCCAATACATTGTGAAGGTGGAACACTGCCGAACAATGCATGCTTGTGTGTAAGTGATGTATGCTTTAAGTGTGATGCATCCCATCATGTCTGTCTGTTTCCAGATGGGCTCATTTCAGCTGTTTGTGGAGGGTTATCATGAAGCAGACTATTGGCTGAGACGCTTTGAGGCAGAACCTCTGCCAGAAAACATCAGGAAGCAGCTGCAGTCACAGTTCGAGAGGCTGGTGGTGTTGGACTATGTTATCAGAAACACAGGTGTGTGTGAGTGTGTGCGTGCGTGTGTGTGTATTTGTGTGTTCCAGGGTTTGTCATTGTGTTTATATTTCAAGGCAATGTATACTGCACTTAAATGCAGCATTGCATAATAGTCCAAAAGCCCAGCTTTGGTACCTTCATTCAGGGTGTCAGCAGTATTACTTGTACTAAGTTTATCCTTTTATTGTGCTTTGTGTTTGGGCACCTTTTACCTAAATTATTGTTAGTAACTCATACATTTCGTGGGTATTCACTGGTATTGTTGCCAGAAATCTTTTGTCTCTGAAGAGAGCATTTCCTGGTGGCTGAGATTTTAGGCTTATTTCCTGGTGTGTGTGGTCACAGTAATTCTGACAGCTTTACGTTGTGTTCCCTCCCCACCTACATATGTACGCACACTTCCTTTTCTGCCCCTAAACTCCTTGTTTTTCTCTTTTACTTCACTCAGACCGAGGAAATGACAACTGGTTGATCAAGTATGAGAAGCCAGGAGAAGGAGAGGGAGAGAAGGTGAAATTGAACACACATGCAAACACAGTGTGATTTATGGCAGTGATAATGAAGATTAAACAGGCCTTTAAGCTCAGCTGGATGCAATTTGTCTTCACTCTGTTTCTGTAGATGGCACATTCCAATGCCAAGGTCTGTCTCTTGGTCATACTTGTTCCCCTGTTCTCTCGCAGTTTTGGTCAAGGAGAGTGACACATTGACAATAATAAAAATAATAATAATAACAATAATTTTAAATTTTTGTTTATATAACACTTTTCAAAACAAAAGTGCTTAACCAACAACAGAAAAAGATAAAAAGGCCATGATAGTTAAAGCAAATGTAGAAATAAAGATAAAAAATAGAAGATGACACCGATTCTGCCAGCCGGATCTCCTCAGGCAGGGTATTCCAGAGCCCAGGGGCCTTCACGGCAAAAGCCTGGTCACCTTTAGTCCTTAGCCTGGACTCTGGAACAGCCAAGAGGGCGCTGCCTGAGGATCTCCGGCTGCTCACTGGTCCCTAATGGGTAAAGAGGTCAGAAATGTAGGTAGGCGGTTCATGCTTCTTGGTTCATGACTGGAACAAACTAGTGCTCCAATGACCTTCCTAGTTACATAGCAACCACAACACTATCTGACTACCAATTTCATTTATTGATGAATGACCAAAGGTTGTCATCTATCTGTCCAATTAATCAACCCATTGGACCGTGATCAATAACTGGTCAACAGTCATCAGTCAGTGATTGGTGATGACTAATTCTGATCCTCTCCCTCCTCCCGCTGCAGGACACAGAGTGGCCAGAAAACAGTCCAGACTCCTGCATCAAGATTGCAGCCATCGACAATGGCCTGGCCTTCCCCTTTAAACACCCTGATGAATGGAGAGCCTGTATGTTGGTGCCGATGCTGTAAAGACTAGTCTGGGGAAATGGTCTCTCTCTCTCTCTCTCTCTCTCTCTCTCTCTCTCTCTCTCTCTCTCTCTGTCTTTTTCTTTCTCTCACTATCTGTCTTGTGTCTTGTGCTTGACTTGGGGAGAAGGGTATTGAGATGAAAATGGTCATGTTGACTCGTCTGTCTACTCCTTCTCTCCCTCTCATCATCTTGTCCTTTCTAATACAGAGGTGTGACACTGCCAGGCTGTCACTGCAGTAACAAAAGACTGTTTATTGTTTTACAGTGCAATTACAGTCGGTTGTGAGAAACTGTACTGATGTGATCCCTCCTTCCATCAGACCCATTTCACTGGGCGTGGCTCCCCCAGGCTAAGGTGGCCTTCTCCCAGGAGACCAGGGACCTGGTGCTGTCCCGCCTCTCTGATATGAACTTTGTCCAGGACCTTTGTGAGGACCTCTACGAGATGTTCAAGGTACCAGCCACCTGCAAACAAGCTGCTGGCTGGCAAAACATGGTACTCAGTTGCCAGTTGTAGACATTTACCTGCCAGAAGTGGGGCTTCACAGCTGCTATTGTTTGTCCCTTTAGAGTAGGATTTGGACTGGGGAAGTACCATCATTCTGTGTAGGTACAAGTCATTATGAACTGCTAGGATATCATTATTGGTTGTACATTGTTTTTTATTGAGTATTTTACAAACTCAATATCATTGAGCCTGTCCTTGCATGTGTACTTTATTTTCTTTCTCTGAAAAGCTCTGATGATGACAATATTATCATTATTGATACAGTTACAAAACATTTCTCAAGGCAGTCAAATCATGGTTCCCTGTAATGAGTTACTATATTTTTCAGCCCATCTTGTTCTTTTATTCTTGTTTCTTCCTTTTTACCCTCTGTCCTCCTATTTCTATGGTCTGTCTTTCATTCCTTCTACAATTATATCACATGTTGAAAGTGGTGCTCTGCTACCCAGCAGGGCATAGCCATCTACCCCCACTACAGTTTGACAATTATCTCAACCAAAATACCTCTTTACAGGGATGTGATTGGGGAACACAAAACCGCACAAAGCAGCAAAAAGCTGAGATCCTGAAATGACCAGAAATATCACATCCCGGGTTTTAAATGTAGTTTGTGGTTTTAAAAGTTGATCTGTCTCTCTCTCTCTTCAGACAGATAAAGGCTTTGACAAAACCATGTTTGAAAGACAGATGTCTGTTATGAGGGGACAGGTGAGTTGAAAGCCCATTTTCTTTTAGACTCTAAATTGAGCGTTTTACTCATTTGTTGTTCCGCTCAGTTTCGCTACCTTTTTTCTTTCTCCTTTGTCTTCTTTATTTTGTCCTTTCTGACTCATTCTCTGCCTTTTTTATATCCTTCTCTCTACCTTGCTCTCTTCTCTCTCACTCTCTCTACTGCATGCCCCAGTTTCTGTCTTTTCTCTATTATTTGCTCTGTACCCTGTTCTCCATCCATCTTAACTCATCCTTTTCTTTTCCTCTGCCATGCCTCTCCTCTGCCATGCCTCTCAATAAAAATAGCTTAAAATAGCAAGCTTTACTGTACGTGTCTTTTACCCTGCACTCTACCCTACCCTCTCTTACCCTAAACTCTTGTACCTTATTCCCACTCATTTCTCCACCCCCAAATCTCACCCCAGGTGTTGAACCTGAGCCAGGCGCTGAAAGACGGGAAGAGCCCCATCCAGCTGGTACAGATGCCCCGGGTGGTGGTGGAGCGCAGTCGCTCAGGTGGCCAGGGCCGTGTGGTCACACTGGGCAACGCCTTCACACAAACCTTCCACTGCAAGCGCCCCTTCTTCTCCTCCTGGTAGACAGAGAAGGGGGAGGAGGGGAGAAGATGTAAAATCTTTCACCCATCACTTCTTCTGCAACAGCTCCTTCTTGTCCTACTGTCATGAGGTGAGCAGGAAAGAAGATGAGGGGGAAGATGAGAATATCACACTGGAAACTGCTTGTATTTCTGCTTGCAAGAGAAGAAGGGAAAGGTAGTTATGGAAGACGGAGAGTAATGGGCTTAAAATCTTTCCTCTTTCTGTGAAGAGCAGAGAGAATAGAAAGGCATGATAGGAAGACTGAACTGCAGAGATTGGCATACCAGTGTCTTCAAGAGACCTTGGGGTTGTGTGTGGTTACCATGGTGACTTGATTGGAAAATCAGCTTTTCCACAGACGTGGGCTTTGTTTATTGTTAGGAGGCAGAAAGGAGGGTTTTCTTTTGCCCACCCAAAGTACCTACTAAAGCCTCTTGCAAGGTCTCTTTCTGAGGCCAACGGCCAAAGAACTTATATGCCTCTGTCTATACTAACAGAGCTGGGGTGTAAAACTTTGGGATTCTTTGAAAAGTCTTAAGGACTGGTTTCAGAGATCTCACTAGAAATAATTTTTCCTCGGACAAGGTTACTCCTGATCTGGGACAATAGGTGTGCACTTGCACTGCTGGAAGGAATTTACTAGTTCCTTACACCAGATAAACTAAGTCAATTAATTTGGGAGGATTCAAATTTCTCTTTCACCCTAGTTTTCAAAACCACCGTCCATCAAACACAAACCCAGTCTCACTACTGCCAAAATGTTTTCAGAGAAAGAATATTGAAAGGCTTCAGGAAAAGAATATTGTCAAAACTTGAACACAAAGTTGGGGATAAAAGGAAAAAAGCAGATGTGTTGCTTGAATGTAACCTGTTAAGTTTACGGTTTCTATACAGATTCTTGCTCCAAAACATTTCAATCTGAGGGAATGCTGTCAAAAATAGGATTTTCTCGTAACAATGAATGTATTTGTTGTTTAACATGTATTTAATTGCTGGCAAGCAGCTTGCTCTTGAACCTTGTGGCATGGGGGAAGGCCATCCCTCTTTTCAATACAGTATGTGGGGGGGGGACAATATAGCACACTTGCTCGATGCCGTTTGGTTTTCTTAAGTATGCATCTTGAACTTTTTATTCCAACTCAGTGATTGTATGAGAAAAGTTGTATATTTAACAATGTAAAATAAAATTTGGGAAATATAAACCCTTTGTTTGGTCACAGTTGAATGTACATCTGTCTACAGCTGTATGTGTTTTCATTGTACCCAAGGCAAGGCCATTAGACCTGTAGATCTAGTGAACTAACTAATGACATGTAGGCTGTAATGCCCCAGGCCAAGGTGAGCTATTAATACCTGTTGAATAGCCTGTACCTACCACATGGTGTGGTGACTCAGAAAGCACCTGTGTGCGTTTATTTCTTTTCCCCCAATTAGAAAAAATCTGAATGTGTTAATGTCTGTGGCATGACAACATTCGTCCATAGAACCAAGACCAAACGGGGAACAACATCACACATTTTGGTTGTCATTTATTTACCACTGTGTTATGTTAACAGACTGTAAAATTCCATTGTGGATAGAGGACTACAGATCAATACAGACTAGTGCATGCCATATTCCTGTTGCAACACCTATTGTGTTTGAATTTGTATTTAAGAAGCATTTTGTGTAGGAGTGCTCAAGGACTACTCTTACCTCTTCTCGAAGTTAGAATGGAACCTGATCAGTGATTCTAGCTCAGCACTCCTATTTGACGAATCTCAGTAAAGCTAGCAAAGTATTGTATAACTATAGTGTGTCCTAGGTCTCCTCTAATGTGTCCTTGCCTTGAAGGGAGGAAACTGATTGGTATGTACCCTGGATTCAGTCTTTCTCAGGCTGGCCTGGCCTTGTCTAACTCTCTTGATATCCTTTATGTGCAAAGAGGGGATTTTCGGGAGCAATGCCAACACCCTTCAACATCATCCACAGAGCTGGTGTCATTGCCATGGTGACATCATGGAAATACTATGGTAACCAAGGATTTTGTAGGCCTAATCCTGCAAAGTAAGTAGCAAGCACATAGATGAGAAACAATACCTCACAAACCCTCCATTGATAGAGAAGCATTATGTCATCAGTCTATCTTATTTACAATGGAAAGATTCACATTCACTCAATTCATGGTGCTGGTAATACTGATGATGGTTTTAATCGGGGGTGTAGATGGGCGGAGGTTGTGGTGTACATTTGGATGTCACATTCATATATCACCTAATTAGGCTATCTCCCCACATGCATGTGCAAAAACCGTGCACACACACAAACACCCACATAGTTTTCTCACAGTGTGCTCCTCCCCAGCCGTGACACTGACAGCTGTAGCTGTGGAGTGTCATCATACACCCTGCTCCGTTCAGACATGGGTTGGGCATACAGAGTGACTGGGGTGCGCACATCTGGAGAGAAAAGAGAGAAAATACTAAAATGCATGACACAATATCACATGGGTATGTAGCAGCAGTATGATGACACATAGCCTAGCTTAATACTGCCCCCATGAGGAACATTCTTCCCACACCACTCAAACTGTTTTTACTTCACATCTATGTCCATGTATTAATGGATCTGTGACAGGTAGCCAGTCATTTTTTGTTGAGGTTTTTAGAGAGTCATGAGAGCAGCAAATAATATAGTGGCATATGATGAGGTTCTAAAATTGAGTAGTGTTTGCACCCCAGGAGTCTGATTCAGCTCTTATTCATTGACTCCTGTGTTGCTCTTTTAGTGCGCCACACACACACACACACACAGTGTGCAGCATGTAAGCCTCTTTTCATGCTGTATAATTATCACTGTAGAACCACCGCACAACATAGAGTACTACTGTGGCATTTCTCCAATGAGCGACTGACCTGACCTAGGCAAGCAGATTAAAGATTAAAGATTTCTTTGTCCCCACCTGGTGAGGTGAGGCCACAGACCTTGGTCCAGAGTTCCTGAACCTTCTCATGAAGCCCTTGGGTGTTGGCATAGGTGAAGTCTAGTCTGGGCCACAGGTCAGAAGCAGACTGACAACGGTCATAGTGATACAGTATTGGACTCAATCACTCAATCACTCTCAATCACCCTTAACAGGTGCCATTGTAACGAGATAATCGATGTTATTCACTTCACCTGTCAGTGGTTTTAATGTTGTGGCTGATCGGTGTATGCTTCACTTATTTGTCTCATCTGTCTAAATAAAAAGTAGGTAGCTAACTTATTGCACTTTTACCTCAGCACTGGTTCTGCTCTTAGATGCTTGTTTAGGAAGGAAATGCACTTACAATTTCTGGTGACTAGTAGTTCTCTTGCCTACCTATGTTGAATGCACTTATTGTAAATCGCTTCAGATAAAAACGTCTGCTAAATGACTGTAATGTACTGTACTGTAATGTAATGTAATAATCCCAATCCCATAATCTGCCTGCTTCCTCCAGTCACTAACCTGATGTTTAGGCTTTGCCCCAGTGAGTAACACCACAACATGGGATACCTCAGTCCTGAATCCTCCCTCCACCCAGATGCTGTTCTCTGCCACGTGCACTAGTGTTGTGCCAGTGCCCATCTGCGGTAAACCACCCCTGCAGGGCATCCAGGAAGGCATCCGCCTGTGTTACCATGGAGATCAGCAAGGATCTCCATGACGGGACTGTCAGCATACAGGGCAACAGATCTTAAGATCTGAGAAGAAGAGGAAGAGATACAGAGTGTGAAACTCCTGATGAAGTGTTTGGCCTGCTGGAATGAACCGTTGATGAGAAAGAGCAGGTCCACAGAACATTGTAGAAGACCTGCCGGAACTAACACACACTTACACACACACCCACACACAAACGCACACTCGCAGAAGGGTGGTCCATTGGATTGAGAGCTGCATATTTACACTGATAAAATGTGCTATGTATTTTTGGAGTGGGAGGTTGAAATTAATAATATTTATTTCCTTCATCCTCACAAGATATTTACTCAGATATTTCCCACCACCTGGGCAAGAGACATTTGTCTGCATACCAAGTTGGTAAACAGACAAATGCCAACACATTTATTCACAGTAACATACATTAACACTGCCATACACACCTGTAGTAAGGGTATATGCAGGCTGTGGGTCTTCCTCCTCCAGTACACATGGTGCCATTAGGGCTGGCCGATATATTGAATGTTGACGATATACTCAATGTATTTCTGTGCGAGATACAACTTTAAACTCAAATAAATGGTATGAAAGTTATTAGCTTAATAGCTTATTAGCTGTCTTGAGCCTTGTACTTACAAAAAGTAACATTTTAGAGGAAGTAATTATGCTTTTTTAAATATTGAGTAATAAATGTCAGGTGACCTTTTCTCTTCCAAAAATAGATATATAGCATTTTGGAAATAAAACCCTTCATAATGAAAAGAGGATATCTTTTCCATTCAGATGGTCATGATGCAGAATATAAAGCCTGTCCTCCTTACGTGGGTGTATATCGCCGCCATCTGCAGTGTATGTAAGTATGGTGACCAAGCCGCCGACGGCATTATCATATCACATCATGCTCAGCAGAAAACATGTACAGATCGCTGGGTTCTGACGCCACTTCCTGGAGAGCTGATGGCAGAACACAACAGAACGTGGCTGTATTACAATGCAGTGCAACAAAAGAGTTTAAGGGAATGTTTCAGAAGCATGTGAATGGACATACAACTTTATTAGACTGAGTTGAGTAGGACTAAAATCCCCCATGAATGTAATCCCTAGAACCCTTTAAAAGCTTCTGATGGTCTACCATAACATTTACCTTAACCCAAGCTTCTTCCAGAGGTTCTTTGGTCTGGGTCTTTTTTGTAATCCAGCTTCTCAAGAGGAGCTGATCCAAGACCACCATGGTCAATCTTATCTTTCTCTGTAAAGGGCTATTTTATACCAATATGAATGGATTTTGGTTGCATTTTTCAACATTCATGGGGGAATTTCTTCAAAACCTTTTCTTCAAAATAACACAATAATGTGCAAATATGACACTGTATTGAAATGTGCTTTTTTTTTAATCCCTTTTCCCTCAGGGGACATTCAAACATATTCTTGCTCCTGTAATTCCAGTTTCAGACCCACTTTATGATTCCTACCCTTAACCACATCAATAATTTACCTGCCCAGACTCATTTCAGATCCTCTCGCCTACTTTGAGATGTTTCAGTACTTGTGCTCACAGACCAATAATAGACCTTAGTCCAGATGCTTGACCCCAACAGCAAACCCTTTGATCCCGCTCCTGCTGGCCAGGGTGGCAGCGCTCCTCAGGTTGTCTTGGGAACAGCCTTCAGTGAGGAGGAGGAGGAGGTTTTTGATAGTGTTGGGTCTTCCTCCAGGGAAGCCTTTCCTCAGGATGTAGCCTCCTGCACTATTCTGTTTGCCTCAATGCTGCCCCCTCTGGGACAGGATCAAGGAGAACACAAGTGGGGTATTGGATGCAAAACTGTTTTATTAAGCTTTATAGAGAATTATCTTGATAAACTTGAAAGTGGAGGGTAGTTTATTTTTTTTCTTCATGAACAGATGAGCTTACCTCAAGCAAACACGAAGCACATACACCTCAAACACAAGAAACTAACAAAACGCAAACAAAAAATGTATCTCTAAAAATAGAAAGAATAAAGACAACTACAACAAAACATACTGTATATGGTTGAAAACCTGCTCTTACAGTATGAATGAAAAAACATTCACCCTTCACTGGTATATACTGTATTTCTGAATGTCTGAATATGTTTCTGAATGTCTCCACTAGATGGTGTGCATTGATCACAACATCTTTATGAGTCCAGGCTCTGGAGGCTCTGGGCTCATTCCGTCCACAGTCACAATGAACTAAATGATGCTCAGTCAGTAAGACTGCAGGCAAGGACCCGAGTTGTCATACCAATGCAGAAAAGGAGCTTGGATATAGCCCTGCAATATAGTACTGCAATATAGTATAGTACAGTATATTTCACTTCAATATAGTAGAATAGTATAGTATTAAGTAGTCAGTGTGACAGCAGTGGTACAGGACAAGACTTTCCTTTCATTTACTTTAGGGTTGAGCTCAAAGGAACAACCGGCTGTTGAATATTTGGAGAGGAAACATCTAATATGACTGAGTGAGAAAATAAATGACATTCATTCAGCTGACAGCGCAACAAATAACCACAATGCAGTTGTTTTTACTTGCAGCGGCGTTTCTCTTTGCGCACGACTTCACCGGAGCCTTACCGATGCGATCCAACAAGTGCTCCTCCCGGTGCGACGTGAACAGGTGTCCGAGCCCCAGCTGTCCCGGCGGGTACGTCCGGGACCGGTGCAACTGCTGCCTGGTGTGTTCACCGAGCGAGGGAGACCCCTGCGGCCGCAAAAACGATCTACCCTGCGGGGATGACTTGGAGTGCAAGACGCTTACTGCCGGGAAGCGGCGAGGCTCCAAAGGGGTCTGCCAGTGTAAGATGGGACATAAAGTTTGTGGGAGTGATGGGAAAACCTATGGCAATGCCTGTAAGATGAGAGCAGCCAGCGGTAAAGCTCTGCACTTGGACAGGCCCGCAGTCACCCAAGTGCACAAAGGACCTTGTTCATCTTCAGGTGCAGGTAGGCTTGCTGGTTAATCATTACAACCTGGACCATGTGGAGGAGGATAGGGTTCAGTAAAATGCAGGGTAAAAGTTCGAAAGAAATCACTGTAATATTAGTACAGAGACTTAAAGTCTGTGGTACTCAGAAGTTAGTTTATCACGATCTTATCACTATACTAGTCCTAAAGGGATTCATGCTGTGCTATTTGTATAATAGCTATCATTCTAAATTCATTATAGGATTACTACTGTAGTACTGTACTGTAAGATTGGAGAGGATCTTCCCCCATGCCCTCTATGGACCAGCCTCCTCTTACCTGATTCTAAAATTTAATGAATGAATAGAATATAATGTGAAGGACAATAATCAATAAGATTTTTCAATGCATGGACTGGTAACGTTTCGTTTTTAGGCGACTTGTGGTCTGGAGTTTAAGATTGCATGGAGTTATGGTGTGAGTCAGTGTGACTGGAAACCCAATAGAAAAGGGGGGAGGGAGAGAGAGAGAGACAGAGAGAGAGTCTCTTGCTGCTGTACCTCTGCCGCTGTGAGTTTGTATTGGCTGAAGATCTATCGTGGATGTAATTTGAAGTCCCACCCTCTCCTTTCATATAGCACTTCACACAGTATGTGTGTGTGGGCGTGCATCTACCATACTGGCATCATTTTCAGACTATACTGTAGATTTGTAGTCAACCAGGAAGGGAAAATCTTAGCTGATCATTATTTTTCACATCCTCTCTATAATTACAACAGCTCCCTTTTTAATCATCTCTCTGTACAGTGTGTGTGGTCTGTGGAACCTAGAACCGAGGTATTGGAGGTGACAATGTGATGTGGCATTTCACCTTCTTTAAGTCTATTTATTACAAGTTCAGAGAAGGGGCTTGGAGCTGCTGTCTCAAGTTCTGATATAATGCAATTGTGGGGAGTCAGGGTGTGAAGTGTTTAGTGTGTGTTGTGTGTGTGGGAGGAGGGGTGAAATGTTTAGTGTGTGTTCTGTGTGTGTGTGTGTTAATAAAGTGAGTTCTTCATGTCAGTATAGGTCGTGCCCCGGTCCACCCCAATAGCCCTCGCTACAAGTTCAACTTCATCGCTGACGTAGTGGAGAAGATAGCACCTGCTGTCGTCCACATTGAACTCTTCTTAAGGTGTGTGTATGCACGTGTGTGTGTGTGTGTGTGTGTGTGTTTGTAAGGAAGAGAGTGAAGGCACATTTTATGTAAAGATACACTTGTCTCAACAGCCTAAATCAGGAAGTGGGGCTGCAGCAGAGAAGAGCTTCCTGTCTCCTCTAATTGAAAGAGAATAATTGAAAGAGAGTACATTTGCCCTGTTTGCCCAAATTATTCTCATTGATATTATTCTTATTTGGGTGTCGGGTATGGTCACTGCACAGATACTGACAAATTGAAACTTAAGAGCGAAATGCAAAGCCTTCTAATCCTCCATACAGCACTTCATGAGAGAAACCTGGACCCACCAAAGATGGTTGAACCTGGTGCCAAAAGATTTTCTTCATTACTTCCACCCCCACCCACCAACCAATAGGAAATTTAGAAATTTAGAAAGTTTACCGATGTCCACGTTACATGACTTCTGGGTATTGAAGTTTCAAAATTCAAACCTCTGTCCTGCTGCAACCTTGGGCTGCCAACATGCAGAATTACCTACAGGAGCTTTAAGATAAGTGTTTGCCTTTTTTATCTGTCTCCCGTTCTCCCTATTTCTCTCTCTCCTTCTGTCTCTAGACATCCTCTGTTTGGCCATCATATCCCTCTCTCCAGTGGTTCTGGTTTCATGGTGACCCACTCAGGTGTGATTGTAACCAATGCTCATGTGGTAACCACAGCTGCCACGGTAACAGGGCGGCCCCAGCTGCGTGTTCAGCTCCACAATGGTGACGCGTACGTGGCCGAGGTTAGAGATGTAGACAGGAAGTCAGACATCGCCACTATTAAGGTCAATCCTCAGGTAGGAACATGCATACAGACACATTCAAATGTGCACTTACACACACACATGCATACACATTTACATCCTTCAATCCCTATAAGAATAACTGGTTTCACATGAATCCTTTTCTAATTCTGGAGCTGTACTTGATGAAAACGATAGATAAACACATGTTATAAAAATGTTTTATATTTGGATTACATATTTTCTTTATCCTTGACCCTAAATGCACTCGTGTACAAAAATGTACAAAATGCACCTATGCACAAGAGCCCACGTCTTTCCACTAGAGAGCTAGCAGGAATACTCTTGTAAACACCAGCTCTGTGACTCGGAGAGAGAGACAGAGTGGTGATATGTGTGTTCTCACACCCATATCTGAAATTCTTGGACAGTTTTGTAAGCATTAAACTCCTCTTCCTTCCTCTCTCTCAATCTCTCTCTCCCCCTTTCTCTCTCTTACAAACTCCTTTGTATTCATCTATCATTTTTGTTTTTTTTGTCTCTACAACGTACCCACTAACTCTCTAATGTCTATGTGTGTACATGCCCACATTTCCTTGTGTGTGTGTCTGCATTTTTGTGTGCCTGTGTGTGCATATGCGTTTGTGTGTGTGGGAGTAGAAGAAGCTCCCAGTGCTGTCTCTGGGGCGTTCAGCTGATCTGAGGCCAGGGGAGTTTGTGGTTGCTATCGGTAGCCCCTTCGCCCTGCAGAACACTGTTACCACAGGTATAGTCAGCACCACCCAGAGAGACGGCAAGGAGCTGGGCATCAAGGACTCTGACATGGACTACATCCAGACTGACGCTATTATTAATGTGAGCTCACACACACACACACACACACACACACATGCACACGCATGCACACACGAGCACACACATGCATGCACACACACATTTCTTAGTGCAGATGCTGTACAATTCCTATTGTGCAGGACAGAGGCACACAGAGATTTTGACACTGCTGCGTTTGTATATAGATGCTCATATGTCAAAGTCGTCAATGTCATTGTTCCTTTGTGTTTCTCTTTTTTCTTTTTCCTTTTCTGGAAAGTATGGCAATTCTGGTGGGCCTCTTGTTAACTTGGTGAGTAGTATGCTATGACCCAAAGACTGTGGAATGTTTATCAATGGATTGAGGCCAAACTGTCTCTAAAGATATATACACTGTGTGTGCGTGTGTGTGTGTGTGCGTGTGTGCATGTGTGCTTGTTTTAGGATGGCGAGGTGATAGGCATCAACACTCTGAAGGTGACAGCAGGAATCTCCTTCGCCATACCCTCTGACAGGATCAGCCGCTTCCTCACAGACTCACAGACCAAACACAGTAAAGGTCAGGGGTCAAAGCATAAATGGAATTTGGCTTTTTGTTGTTTGAAATATTAACAGAAGCTTATAAAGGAATACTGGTTATGAGATGCTTACGTCTCAAAATCTAAACTTACTTGTTGTTATGTTAGGTAAGGCCAGGCAGCAAAGAGGACTTGTGGACGGTCTATCAGAGGAACCACAGCCTGACGCAGGTGAGAGCTACTGATACACAAACATGATGTTGGTCATATCAGGGCTATCATGACTAATAAATGTGTGTATCTGCTGAGCTGCTGTGCTAACATTGCCTCATGATTGTTGACGGTTATGTTTATAAGGATAATGTTGAAAGTTGTTCATGATCAAATCAGAATTACCTTGACCCATCAAGTAGCTTATGTCTACTTGACTTGATGAGGTTTGTTACATTTACTGACTTCTATTATAAAAGTTCACAGATAAAATGTTCATGACTGTAAAGTGACAGTAGGTTGTGAAAAGTCAGGTGAAGTGATACATAAGCAACTGCATTCACATTCAGAGTGCAGCAGAGTCACTTTTCCTGAGGACAGTTTTTAGAACAGGTGGTAGCCTGCAGTCAGTGGACAAACTTCCCTGCATGCTTCAACATCTGACTCCATGTCATGATGATGATGATGATAATGATGGTGATGAAGACCAGATGTATTGTTTTCAGATGTGTCAGGAGTGAAGCGATGTTTCTTAGGCATCAGGATGCTCACGATCACTGAAGAGTGAGTTTGTAACACACTCACACACATTAGATCATTACACTTTATAACATAGCCTGACCAACAGGATTAAATATCATTTAGCACTCATTTCAATGATGATAAAGGAGTTATTGCCCATTTTCTTTCAGGGCAAAGTTTAATTCTAGTAACATAGTGAAAAGCAATAAATGTTATTTTTATCGGTATGTATGTTTGTGTGTCTCAGTCTAGTTGCAGAGTTGACGTCTCAGAACCCAGACTTTCCTGATGTCAACAGTGGAGTTCTGGTGCAACAGGTTATACCAGACTCTCCTGCAGAGAAGTATGTTCACACACATGCACATACATGCACAAACACATGCACAACCAAGCGCACACACACACACACAGACACACACACACTCACATATGTGTGGCATGAAGAAACAAAGGGTTCCACAGAGTGATGTGATATACTATTCAGGGACTATTGGGAAATTTTTAGGAGAGAAATTATTACAGGGCATATAAACAAAAAAATGATGATTTAAGGCCTAAGAAGCTAATTCCTGCTTGTTATGTTTCATATTTTTGGCCCATGGTCTAACTATGTTACATGTATCCGTGCTACATTATAGCTTGGCCCTCTATTTCGAACAGTTCGCATCCCTGAGCCAGATCCTTGATTAGAATGTCTTTCCTCTCTATGTCAGGGGTGGGATTAAGGCAGGTGATGTCATTGTCAAGCTGAATGGCCGACCAATCCAAGCCACTGAAGATCTTCAGGGGGCATTGCTAGCTGACCAGCCTCTCCTCCTTGAGATTCGCCGTGGCAATGATGATTTGCTCTTCAACATCCACCCCCAGGTTTTAATGCATTGAGGGTTTATGAAGAATTGGATACCTAGTTTGTTTAAAGTGTGTACAAGTACAAGTGTTGGGCTGGACTCAATTAATGGTAACGGTATTATGCCAAGCGAAATATCCTGCAAGGCATTATGAGTAAAGCCATATATGGAAATGTGAACTGATGTATTCCTTTTCTTGAAGTGAATAACTGCAGTTGCCTTGCAAAATTCGTTCCTATTTTCAGTTACTTTTTCAGTTTCTGTTATAAGTAAGAAAACTGAGTTTTCTTCAGTTTAACTGACTTATGATGTGTATGTACTTGTGATGCATTTTGCCAAATGACTTGAAATATGTGATCTATGTGAGTGCATGGTATCGTATGAACTCTGTACGGTAAATAGTGTACTCAAAATACAGCTGAGGAAAGCTTTTTGCACCATGCAACATTATGTATCATATGACGGCCCTCCCCCTCTTTCTGCAGTGTTCTCCCTGCTGTATGTTTTCTCTACAGGTGATTGACAGACAGAGTTGGGAGGGTCATCAATGATGATGTAGTTCACCTGGGTGGCTGGTTCCCAGGACATTTAATATGGCTCCTCCAGCTCTTGCTCTCTCTCTCTCCACCGTTCACCGGGTTGGACTGTTTGAGCTTATGCTTGCCTTTTTGTTCCTTGTCCACCATGCAACACCCCCATACTATACTCTCCACTCATCCCAGCACTGCATTCACTGCTGACCTTACAGCCTTACATACTCATTTGTTTAGTTTAAAATAAATGAATCAGTGAATTTCTTTACATCATGTGTGATCTCCATTTTTGTCAAGTCCAGTACACCTGGCCTGTGACAAAATTTGGGCTTGTCTGGGATTTGAACCCGGGACCTCTTGCAAATAGCATTTGTGAATAAAGGCTTTCAAATGCATTTCTATATGTCTATACATGGATGCATACATGCACACTTGTCTGTCTGTCCATCTGTATGTGTGCCTGTGAGACCAACAGCTGTTTTCCATCTGCACAGAGGGCAGGTTGGGTTCCTTTGTTTATATATTCTCTTCTCCACCCTCCTCTTTGCCTTGGAAAGACATTCTCCTAATTTAAACAAACCTAAGACAGCACCTAGACACATACTGAGTAAGCTCTCGTTACTGGAAAAGCCATTTTTAGCCCCTCCTGTTTTAGTAATGGAAATGCACAATATTTTCTGAACCATGAAGTGGAAGACCACGGTTTCACCTCTTTGATCTGATTGGTTGTTCAATCAGAAAAGAGAGATACAAATGTTAAAATATCAAAATATAATATTAAAATGTATTGTACTATTTTTAGACTTTGTACCATTACTGGAATCAGTCCTGTCAATAAGTTTACAAGAACAAATCCTCCTCTTGGTGGATGAGCACAGTGCTATTCTAACACAGTGTTGGCCTTGATTTTTCACTACAGACGTCCCCTCCCATGTTGACTTTACCTCAAGAATGACCTTGTAACCCCACTGGACCTTGTGTGTGTGTGTGTGTGTGTGTAAGTCTGGGTCCTGTTTGTAAACAAGACTCAGACTTCCTGTCTATTTGGCTAAAAACCAGCCCCCTGGCAGAGAGAGAGAGGAAGATGGGATGGAGACCAAGAAAGATGGAAAAAAGGTAGTGAGAGAATATTTCAATAGTTTGCTTCCTTTGACAAATTGCTACTGTATCACTCAATAGGAGTCTTATTTACTTGAACACATTCCTCTGAGTACCAATTGCAAAATTTGTGTGTGCGTGTGTGTGTGTGTGTGTGTGTGTGTGTGTGTCGCTGACCCAGTTGTTTGCGTGTGTGTGTGGTATTCTGTAGCCTTGCCAAGATACATTTTCATAGCACTGCTCCAGACTGCTTCAGTGGAATGGGCAGAGGACAGCTGTATGTCCTTACAGTGACAAAGCATAGCATTAGAACTTGGTCACCACTCCCCCACCCAATCAAAACAGTTTGTCTTTTGTTACAATTGTTGTGCATCTATTTTGTTACAATATTAAGCTACATTCTCTCAACATATTTCAAGATTCTATAGACTTCCTATTTCTATTGTAAAATGGGTGAGTAGATTTAGTCTGCAGCAAGAGTTAATTTGAAGTGAAATATAAACAAACATTCCCTTTTTCCTAAGACCTTAGTCCATTCAGCCCATGAACTGTCTGTGAACCACTACAGTTAACAGCAATGGATTTATTGCCATCTAGAGGCAATAAATCCAGTAGAGTCAAGGCAATTAAATACAACCGGCGATTCCAAAACAGGCCAGTAGATGGTGTGTTGGTTACAAATATCCTCTCCTGACGTGGCAACTGATGCTCATTCCTTATGAATCAGTGACTAAAACTAGATTACTAGAGCTCCTGACGGGATAGTTTATAGGTTTAAGTGGAAGACACAGTGCCAAAGATGTAAACTCTGCTTGTGAATAAACATCCGGAATTGCAATTCAGAAAAAGTGGAAGTCTCCATTAAACACAACAATACAACATTTTCACCAGCTGAGTATGTCATCCAAAGATGTATTGCTTTTAAGCCTATCACTTCCATAAAGGACATCATGGGCTAAGCTGCTCTTCTGCATTGTGTTATGTACAATGACAAAGAAATGTTGCATGCTGTCTTCAAATCAAACTCCATTTCTCCATCTCTCTCCTCCCCCTCCTCTCTCTCTCTTACTCTCCTGTCACCCCATCACTCTCCTTCTTCCTCCTCTGCATACCCATATATCCCAGAGATAGGGGCCCACCCACGCTTTTGGCCCCGCCCAGCAGTGCTCCATAGTTGGGTAGAGACAGAGGTAATAGAGACTAGGGACCTTGGACCGCTAGGATAAGAAGCCATAGGGAATAATGACCGATGAACACAGCCACGTAATCCACGGAAAATGATGATGGTGAGAGGGAGGGGGAGGGAGAGAGAGAGAGAGAGAGAGAGAGAGAGAGA
>OOFE01011163.1:5849-17538 GCA_900323365.1 Monocentris japonica
GCCGTAGCAGCCTGGAGGTCTCCCTCAACTCTCCCTCTGCTGCTTCCTCACCTGGCCTCATGATGTCAGTCTCTCCCGTCCCTTCCTCCTCTGCTCCCATATCGCCCTCGCTGCCCAACCCACCCTCAACAAGCACCAATCACAGCCTGGACCCTAACCCACTTCCTCCCCTCCAAAGCCCCAAACTCAACAGGAGCACTCAGAGACGCAATGAGAAAATGGCCAACCTCAATAACATCATCCACAGGCTAGAGAGAGCAGCCAATCGAGAGGAAACGCTGGAGTGGGAGTTTTAAGTCCACCTTCACATGCATCTATTCCTGATGACCCTCACGGCACACAGGAGACTCTCAAAGAGAAGCTTCCAGAAGACTTGGGGTGGAGCCTGGCTCCTGAAGGCCTGTCCTCTCAGACTGAAAACTGCTCATAGGAAATGGGAAACCAGAGCTAAACATATGGCCAAATTCCCTAAAAGAACTTTTAGGAAAGAAAAAAATATTTATAAATGTGTTTTAGGTTTTTTTGATAATGCATACTACTTTGAAATATATGTGACAGCACTAGCTGTTGTTTTACCTATTGGACTTGACATGAAGACTTTTGCAGCTATGGTGTCATGAAATGTACACTGAAGTTCTGTAGATTGCCACTGGGTGAGATTAAAAAAGACCCCTGTCTTAAGCCATCAAAGCACTATAACTATTTGAAAAGAGACATTGACCAAATTTGCTACTTTTTGAATAGCAATTTTTCAGATTTTGTCTGTAAGACGGGACAGTTTAAGTCAAGTAACATGAAATCCTACTACTGACTGAGGGATAGTCCTTTAAGACTCTAAATATTCAACATCTCGTATGTACTTAGTTTCTTGGTGATATGTTTTGAAATATTTGTAACTCACACGTATAAAATGTGGTTGTACATGTTGTAGAATTGTCTGCAATAGCCTTCTTTAAACCTGATGTAGCATGGTACTCACCTGACCCTGTTATCCTCTGTAGTTAGTCACCTGTGATATACTTGAGCAAAAACGAGAAAAAAAGTTGAAAAGTCCGCAAAAAAACAAAAAAGGAAACGTTAAATCTAATGTGTAGAGTATCTTAGTGTTTTTTTTTTTTTTTTCCTTTGAATAATCCTCGAGGTTTACAGTTTAGGGCCCTTGTGCTTTTGGTAGTAAGTGAAACATTCACTACACACGAGCACAGTTTACATGATTTCTTTCAGACTTACCTCTCTGACCCTCTAAGGCACTAGTTCTCAGACTGTAATGGGCCAAGACACAGGACACCCGGTTACCTCAGATTATGTTGATGCACATGCTATGATCATGTTTTTCATTCTTATACACACATGACCCACCATTATTTGAATAAACGAAGGAACATTACTTTGTATCATGCCTCAGACACACAGAGCTCAAACATGTAGCTAGTGGTGAGTTTTTTGGGGGGGATAATTCCTCCGTATTTATGACTGAGTGCTCTGAAATTGCACTGTTAGCAGATTTTTTTCTGCCCATGAATAACTGTCTACTAGTGCTATACTGAAGAAACACCTCAACTTCAACTCATTGAGATAATGTTTTCATTGCTGGGCAGTTAGATCAGGTAAGGTTACCATGACAACACACCACGCAACCACCAAGTTCATCTATTTTGGGGCTAAGTCTCACAGTGTTTGGGAGCATGATACACACAGTATGACCTCTTATCAACATGAAAACATTCAGTTTGTAAGTACATATATTCAAGGACACAAAAGGTTACAGGTACCCCCTCATATTATCTTTGACCACTTGTGTATTGTGTCTATAGAAGTTTCTTTGTCATGCTTGCAAGTTGTTCTTTATGTATTTTGCCTCTGTTTTATACTCAGAACAATTAACTAGATATTCAATACCTCGTGTATGAACTACTTACAGCACTTAGATTTTGATAATTGTGAGGAGTCAAGAAAAGTTCAAATATCGAAATTATCCTAACTTAGTGTCCACAAGTCTTTGCCTTTACTGTATCGTTGAAGTTGGTAGTAAACACTTGCACATGTCTAAATAGTTCAGAGGACTTGGATTGTATTATGTAGAGATATATATTACACAATTACTGAAAATAATATCTTACATTCTTGGAACAAAATGTGCTGATTATATTGAAATAGAGTGTACAGATTTAATAAACCAAACCCATTCAAGCCAGTTCTGGTCTGGCAAGCTTGCCCATGTTTTAGACCTTCTCTCAGGGTAGTCTTGCTTTTTAAAGCTTTACTGAAACAGTTGCTCTCATCAGTGGTGGTGAATATGAGAATAAACAAATAGTACCTGGTGTAGAGAATGACTCCGTTATCGATTAAATGGAACTATGGTAGTTGTAAGTCTATGGGAATTGCAACTTTGCAGACAAACAATGGTTGGCTCTTGAGAGTTCTTGCTGTTTTGTAATTCATTACGCCAATGTGTCAAAGTACAGTGTAGCTTGTTGGAGCTACCAGGATGAAGCTAATGGGTTTCATTTCTGAGATCTTGGCAGACTTCACTCTTGCAATATGGATTTTTTTTCATGGAGCCACAGAAGATTGTTCTCTGGTTTTCATACTTCCATTTTTGTGCATAATATACTGTATGATTAGAAGTGACATTCCCTGTATGGCGATCTCATTGTCTTACATGCTAACATGGACATATGGCTGAAAAAGAAATGTATTTACCCAGACCATTACCTCTTCATGTAAACCTCATCTCATTGTTTCAATTTGCATGCAATTCCATTCTGGTCACATGATAAGAGATAGACTGTGTTTTGTGTTGTTGTTCCGGCACATGGACATTGAATCAGCACTTAATTATTTTTACATTAGTGAAGTCCATGCATGTTGCAGCTGATAAATCTGGCTTACACAGTGTCATCGTGAGGCAATTAAATAACAACTAAGAAATTAATGAAAATCAGGACTCAAAATCGGCCCATTAAATATTATTTCCAAATTAATATTTAAAATCAAGAGTTTTGTGCCATATCATGCCTCATGCATTGTCCTCACAGGATTAATGCCTTGTGGTAAATTGTGATTTGATAGGGGTATAGGGCTTTTCCTAACCCAATGTAGAAAAAGCTAAGCTTTTTGTATCAAGAGGCCTACACATTAGCAGTTTTTCTTTTTTAAATTGACATAAGTCACTAAATAATGCAGTAATGGGTAAGCAAAATTTGAGCGATTGCATGCAGAGTTTACAATCTCTGATAATGAGGGTTTGTCATTAAGGGAAAATATACTTTGAAGGCCCAACTGTGAGCCAACAAGAGAAACAAGTGTCCTGAAGACTTAAATAACTGTCTTATACCACATATTTCAAGGTAGGCTATTAAATATTACACAATGGAAAGTATGCTGAGCGTCTTGGAGTTAAATTTACATATGTATCAAGCCATCATTCAATACACAATTGTTTAAGATCCTGCCTCGTTGTGTTTTTATTTCTTTATATTGGGGAATGGCCAGGTCAACTGGAGGTCTGACACATTCACACACAACACACAGACACACACGAACGAATATTTCTGTTATACCCAGGTTGGCAAACCTTTGTTATGCCATATCCATTGCATGATATTCCTCAGTATTACATAGTGGCTGCTTCATTGGTGTTCTTTCGTTTGTGTAAACTGGTTATTCTCTGATGTAAATGTAATATCATTCATTCCCATTATTCATGTACTCAATTACGAAGTCGTTTCCAGGCCGCCTACTGCCCGGTGTTTACATGACGGTGCCGCGTGGTGTGTCTGAGCCCCTCCCCCGCCCATAGCAGCGCTCTAACGTCATGACATCACGCCTGTACGTAGAGTGTTGGGCTGGAGATTTCGCGGCGATGGCGACGACGACTGGGTGCTGGAACGGGACACAGTGAAACTGGCCTCGGCTCAGATATGACTAATGTTTATTTGATCGAGCGTTATTCATTTCTTGATAGTTGGACGGGTCTTCGGCTGAATCTTTGGCTTTTAAATTCTCATCACTCCTTTTATTGGTGAGTCCGCCGGTTGTCTTCATTCTTCGCTGTGTTTTGACAGAGGCCTCGGTTTTGGGGTCCGCCCTCCATCTCATAACAACAACAAAAACAGTCCTAGAGACATACGCTAGCTCGACCAGCTAACGTTAGCTAGCTGGCTAACTGGCTGGTCAGCGATAGCCAGCAATAATGGAAATCGCCGAGTACTTTTAGATTACAAAATAAAAGGCGATTGCTTGCTAGTTAATGTTAGTTACGTGGAATCCAAACATCTACTATGCTGGATCCAGTGCTAGCTAGCATTAAATGGTTAACGTGTAGGCTTGATTGATCATTAATGTTACAATAAATCTTCTCAGAGAGAATGAAGTAAGTAATTGTGTTCATTGGTGTGAGCAGTTTGATATTTTGACCAGCCTAACGAACAGCTAGTGTCTAAACGCTTCCTGGTTAAGTTACAAACATAGTTGTTACCGAGCAATTGGTTCGTTAGCTAACATTAGTTGCATTGTCAAAGTTTGGATACGACTTGCGGAAAGCTGGCTTATTTTTAACTACAGGGTCGTCTCTCTGGGCAGTAAACGTTTGCTGAATATTAAGTTAGCTTTGTAAAGTTAACATTTCCGAGTGGTGGCCTGCAGTGAACCCTGGAATGGGCTTTCAGAAACAATGTTCGCTAACGTTCATACTTTAACGTAACGGTAGCCTAATCTTTCTTTGCTGCTGCTATTATGGTCAACATTTGACGTTTAATATAGTCAAGCCAACCGTACTGCTAGCCAGTCTCTAACGCTTTGCGATTCACTGCCTCGACCAGTCGTTTCTCCCTGGTGCTTGGTCATATAGTTGATTGAGGCCATTTGCTCGATAGCGTTTCAGGATCTGATGCATGATGGCCTGTCACGGGATAGGAGTAACGTTAAGGCTCTAAGGGGCTTAGCCGGCCCTGTGCAACTCTGAACACAGGGTCAGGCTGAGCCGTAGCCATGGGTCATGAGCCCGCTGCGGTAAACATAGCCTGTGTGTGTGGGGGGTAGATATGCTTTATCAGTTAGCGCCGGCAGTGAGTTGGGTTCCTCAGCAAGTGAAGTAGTGACCTCCCTTGGCTGCTTCACACTAGTCTCAACAACCAAGCAGTGCCAAGGGCATTGGCTGCTGCTAGTGCATTGGAATTTTTTTACTTGCTTCATAGGGCTTGCTTATGCTCTAAAGAAGGTGTGTGAGGTCCTGAGCCTCTCATTCACTGACCTTTTTTGAGATCAGATTTCAGTTTCTGACCTTTACAACTACTTGTGGGCCTGTATGCAGAGATATCTGAGAATGGGTTGCCTGTTTTGAACAGACGTTAGAAGATATTGCTTTGAGGACCAGTTCTATGTACTTTAACATGCACAGAAAAGAAATGCTCTTATAATGTGGTTGGTGGGTGATATTTTAAATATTTTAAGCGTGGGAAATTAACACCATCCAAATGCTGTTAAATGTTGCTTACTTTGGCAGGTAACCAGCTGTTGTTTGGAGGTTCTTTTCTATTCTAAAAATGGTTTGTCTTTTATACTGTCATACGTTTAAACAGTATGTTGACCACAAGGCCTGCAAGAGGTGCACTGGTTTAAAATTTTCCTGTAGAGAAATGGTTGGGATTTTGGATCTCCTTCTTGAGCATGAAAAGTTGTAACATGCTTTTTGTGGCCTAATCTATTTGTGAAGGTGGATGTTAGATGAGCAGTTCAAGTGACTGATTCAACTAGGGCTGTATGCTGGCTAGACTGTAGACAAACTGCTCCAAGACCCAACTAGCTTCTTTCCATTCCACAAATGTGTTTAAGTGGTATTGCTCACCTCACTTGCAAGCTACTATAACCACCAGTACAGCTATATTTGTCAATGAATCAAAAGGACTATTGTAGGTTGAATGCTGCAGTGAAAAGTCTGCTGTTTGCAAACTATAGAAACAAACATTTGCTCATTATTCAGTTCCATGTTTGCCTTTATTTTCCAGATTTCCATGTCCTACTTGTGAGAGTTTGAAAACAGGATCGTCGGGACAATTCGTCGTCCATTGCTCGTTGTCTGTGGTAAGTTTTGAATGGTCACATTACTGCTTTGTGTGGTGTTTTTAGCTTTCTGCTGCTTCTCTAACAGTGGCCACAAGTAATTGTGTCCCTCTAACATGCCACATATGAAACCAACTGACTGAATATGTGCCCTGTACAAGGCCTAATTCCTGCTGTTGCAGCCTTCTGCTGTGGTGACATTTAATAGGGAATTGATTTGCTATTGAATTTTTAGAACATGACTGCCCAACCAGGGCGCTCACAATCTACTGGTTGGTCATGGGCTCCAATCCGTTGATTCCCAGTTAGGCCTACTCTCTGAGGACGTCTTAAGCCATTTGTATATCTTGATATTAACGTGCACCATTCACAAGAAAATCTATATGTCACCTCCATTAGTAATGTCATCCAAAAAGGATGCAGTGATCTGTAAGATGAATCTGAGCTGGTAAGGTGCTGGGTGAAAAAAAAAAAAAAAAAGCAATTCTCATCATTTTCAAAGTCTAATAACTTTGTTGTTATTTCAATGAAAGCTTAATAACATCAATTGATTTTTAGGATATTTTTAAAGTAAACAATAATAAGCTTATATTCAGCTAACTGGCTGTATAGGAATGTCCAATAACACTTCTGTTTTAGAAGATAAACGGGGCAGATAAAAACATGACTTACTGATGAGTAAGACTAAATCCTAAATGCCTTCTGATTTTAAGAATATTTCACAACCAATCACCAATGATATTGATACTCTCCCCAAAATAGCTGCGTGGGGACAAAAGGCTGTTTGTTTGAGAATTGACCTCAGTGGTAACCTGTAATCAACAGTGCCAATATTAAAGTCTTACAAAATAGCCAATAGGTTTATAACTTATTATGATAATGACTTGTGTTTCTCAAGCATTGCAAAGATAAAAGACAATGAGAAAAAGATACAATATATAATTTGTATGTTTTTTTTCTGTCCACTGTACTTGTCCACAATTCTCTGTTTCTCTCCTACAGACTGAGGTTTGGGTCCAGAGAAGGAGGCCTGAGTTCCCTGGGTGACCCACACTCCTTCACAGGGGCCATGGTAAAGTGCCTTCTCCTCATGCATGTTTGGGACAATAACTGCTGTCTGTCCCATGGCCTGTGTACTGTCTGCAGAATCGGAAACTCTCCATTGATTTTCACTTTCAATCAGCTCTGTTTACCAGGAGGCAGACAGTTATGACGGCCACAGCAGTGTCAAAGTTCCACCCAGGCTGCTCCCTCAGCAGGGCGGCTTTCAATTTTGACTGCAGAAATTCCAGTTGTAGTGTTGCGTAGTGACATAACCACCGGAAGGGATGCATTGCCTGTCAAAGGGCGTCAGGGTTTCCTGCAGCACTTTGTAGGCAAGGCGGGCAGCCTTAGCATGAATTGGCGGGCCGCTTTCCTGTAAAATCGGTATTTCATTGTATTCATCCATTTCATTGGGACCAAACTGTCAAGTTCCAGAGTGAATACAGCGGCCTGGTGGCGTTGTGTATCGGCTTGGCTCACAGACAGCAGTGGGTCACGTTGAGCCAGCATCCCACAGGATGTGCTGCCATCTCTGTAGACTACCCTAATCTCTCTCTGTCCCAGCCACTAGTGCCACGCGCTGACTAAACCTGACTCACTCGCGGCTGCTCCTATCCTAGGACATAGATCCCTACAGATCTGTGTCAGAAAAAAAACTGACATTTTTCCACCAATTTGCCCCCGAGGAAAATTCCCGGACTCTGCTTGCATATCCTTGCCTCACATTCCCAGCTGATAAATGTCCTTTATTGGAGTTCTGAAATATGTTCATCTTACATAAGGGCACTGTGGGACTTCAGATACTCAGCCCTCATGTATGCCTACAAGGCAGATTAGTGGTTGCCTTAAAGATTGCCTTTATATCAAAAAGGACCAAAATTGAATCTTGCCAACCAAAGAAATTAAATTCAGAGCTGTAATTGTTTCAGGCTCTTGAGTGTAAATGGATTACTGTGGCTATTTTGGTGTTGTTTTGAGTGTTGGTGGCATTGTGTTACTGGCATCTACAGTAACTTGGCTACACACAAAGAGTACCTGGGGTGATTCTATTAAATTGGCCTGGCCATGTGTCAGTGTGGATGGAGAGGACAGGGCAATCACACATTGCAGCGTGAATGCAGCACCGTCAAGTTGGTCTTAAATCAGCCTTCTGTTGAAATAGGGGTTGTGACATTTCCGGCATTTCAAAATATCGTGAAAGCCAATTATAAACCAGTGTTGTTTGTGTGACGGGGATAAGGCAGGGCAGGGCAAATTGAATGAGTGGCGCTCTCCCCTTCTACCTACCATTGAGGTGGTCTGAAATAACCCCCAGCTGTTCCAGTGGAGTAGCTCAGTGGTCAACTGGAGAAGAGTGTGGGTGCTCTGGGAAGGTCCCAGATGTGAATGTGTGTAACTGTATGAGTTCGAAGCAGGGCGATAAATGACCATGCATGCTCAGCCAGTCTTCTTAAATTACGTTTTCTACTAATATATATCAACTAGTGGGAAATACAAGAGTGACAGAAAATTGTGGTTGTTGAGTTGATACTAATCTAGTGATGGCTAAGAGTTGGTTCCCCTTTGCTCTGCAGGAGGAGGAGGGGCAGCAGAGCTTGGAGTGTATCCAGGCCAATCATATCTTCCCCAAGAAGTCCCCCGTCCTGGAAGAGGAAAACATGCAGGTGAGGATACCACTGCCCCGACTTCTTATCTTGTGCTGTAAGACCGCGCTACCTTGACAGTTATGTGTAAATATGTGGGCGTGTCAGATATGCCGGGGGTGACTTCAGTTCACTTTCAGTTTGGTCAGTCCATCTCCAGAGTTCTCCAAATAACTTGTGGAACAAGAGGGATGTCATTTTCAGCCTGTTAAGACGTTATTAAGTTGATTAGCTCTAATTTAGTTTCCACTATTAATAATTGGTAAGACAGAAACATTGCATTTCATTTAGAATGTCCAATGTGGTGGAAAAGAGTCAAGATGTTGTAATAAATAAATAATTTTGTTCCACAGATCATCATGAGTAATGATGATTAACGATCAGGGTGACGCTATCTAGTGAAATAACCCGGATGGTCGTTTTAGACATCGTCACCAGTGATCTAGTGCTGCGCTTTGCTTTGAAATGTTTTTATCTGCTGCGTTGCTAGGTACCCTTTCCTGAGCTGCACGGGGAGTTCACAGAGTATGTGGGGAGAGCAGAGGATGCCATCATTGCTATGTCCAACTACCGCCTACACATCAAGTTCAAAGAGTCCGTCGTCAATGTAAGTACCTCTGAAAAGTCAAAAGCGACCGGCGAGCTACGCGGTCGCAGATACAGATTCAAGGTCTTCCAAACGTCTCTACAAAACCGTTGAATGAACTACATTGTCTCTGTAAAAGTGTGCTTTAATATTTTATGAATGGACTGAGCTGGGGCCAGTGTGCTATTGTTGTGGTGGCCGAGGCATTCAGAGCTGATATGCACTGGCAGCAGTGCCGTGTGACTCTCTTCATCAGCTCTCTTTCTATACTCGCTCGGCTTTCTCTCTTTCTCTCCACTTGCCGTTGCCATGGTTGCAGTGGGTCCACCGGGGATGCACAACAGTCGTGCCCTCTCCCCCTTTTCACCACGTTAGAGAGAGACTGGCTTTGTTACCCATGTCTGGTCACTTTCTTAAAAAAAAAAACCCTCCCCGTCCTCTATCACTAGGATGTCCCACTGCAGCTCATTTTCCCTTTTCACAAAAATGGCTGTCCCGCTGCCCCGTTGGTGTACCGTCTTCCCCCATGCATTATCAAACACCATTTGATGGATGTGATTGTGGTGGTATTTTGTTCTGTTAGTATGTTTTTGTGACATTTTGATAATTTGTGACTTGTTAATATCTTCACACAACCAGTCTATTTAGATGTCTAGATATTATCCCTAGTGTTGCACAGGGCACCGGTGCTGAACAATTGGGTCCACTACTCTGTGTTGTTGTGTTTCACGTTACATTTACCATTGTCAGCATGCGTAAAATTGACTTAAACACATTTTTTACACAGTTTTTGACATACTTTTTTTTTTTTTAACCAGAAAATCATGCTCTAAGGCTCCGATTCAGAGTTGGCACACATAAGTCGTGCATCTACTGTACGTCCTTCAGCCAAGCCAAAAACAATGTGAGACAAGATACACAAGTACTGACTTGTGCCACACAGATGCATAGCTCTGAATTGGGGCAGTGCAGGGGAGAGTATTTACCCCTATCTCGCAAATGCCCTTGCCTTAAATTGGAGACATTGAATATTCTATGGGCCTGAAGAGAAACAGGGTAGAGGCCTAAAGGCTGTGCCATATTTCCATTATATCATTGCCTTTTATGAAGTAGCATATTAACTGGACTTTCATCATTGCATTGTTTGTTTATGAGGCCTATAATAGGCTAATCTGTGCTTTTACTCGATGACATTTCAATATCACGGGATATAATTTGGAAATATCTCGAGACCCAAGAGGTTGCCTTTATTGAATACAATGAGTAAGGCCAAATAAAATGAAGCTGTTATCTTTATAGTGGGTTTTGAATGCAAGCCTAATCTTACTTACGCCACGTCTTCTCCAGTGCAGACACCGTGTAGTAGTAAAGAACATGCATTGCAAGGCAGAATCCCTGAGATGTCGGGGAAAACCTGTTTTGAGGGGAAACTCCTTCCCGCACGCGTAACTACTCAAGAGGCACCTAGCGAGAGCTTCGCTGCACGAACAAAGCTGAAGTCTGAATGCCGTACAATTTTGTGGATAAATCCCCGTTACGTGCACTTCTCTCAACTCTGAATACGAGCCTAAATGCCCCAGGGAAAAGTATATGCTGCGTTGTGATGACTACGCTGGTTTGCTGCTGGCATTCGAGAGCTGGGCACTTATGCAATGGCAATATATGTCCTGCAAGGAAACAGTTTTGGTATTTTCAGTTCTCCCTCTTCAAATCTATGGAAATCCAAAATGACCTTTGACCGTTGTTGTCAATCATTTAGGTTATTCAGTCTCAAATTTTGATTTTTTTTGTTTTGTTTTCTGAAATAAAATTGAAACTGTGATCGTATGGGTACCAAGGTCAAAATTTTGGCACCACGGGAGTACTAACTGGCCCATAGGTGTGTTAGATTGTTCCAGTGGTTCTGGTTGTTGGGTGCAGCCATCTGATTGTTTACTGTTGCTTCTGTCAGCCAGTCACGTGTTGCCCGGGGTGAATTGGACCTGAATGAGGCCCTGGTCCCCGCCTCACATCGCCTCTCTGTGTTCACATCAAACAGAGCCAGTGTTCTCCTCACCCACATTTGGATGGGATGGCGATGCGTCTGCATCACAGGGCAGCGTTTTCAGTGTTCGCAAATCTGCCAGAGGGGCGGGAGGTGCCGCGAGAGGCTGTTAACAAGCAGCCCAGGAATTTTGATGGTGCCCAGATTCGGGATGTAGATTAGAGAGCAGGAATTAAGACACGGCAGCAGGATGCGAGAACGTCAGGAATGTGAGGCGACAACAGCGCTGCACAGACAGACACACACACACACACACACACACACACACACACACACACAATCACACAGATCTTAGTGTTGAGACTGACC
>OOFE01011165.1:0-10507 GCA_900323365.1 Monocentris japonica
TACAATAGCACCTGTCAAGGGGTGGGATATATTGGGAAGCAAGTGAACAGTCAGTTCTTGAAGTTGATGTGTTGGAAGCAGGAAAAATGGGCAAGCGTAAGGATCTGAGCAACTTTGACAAGGGCCAAATTGTGATGGCTAGACGACTGGGTCAGAGAATCTCCAAAACGGCAGGTCTTGTGGGGGGTTCCCGGTATCCAGTGGTTAGTACCTACCAAAAGTGGTCCAAGGAAGGACAACCAGTGAACTGGCGACAGGGTCATGGGCGCCCAAGGCTCATTGATGCGCATGGGGAGCGAAGGCTAGCCTGTCTGGTCTGATCCCACAGAAGAGCTACTGTAGCACAAATTGCTGAAAAAGTTAATGCTGGCTATGATAGAAAGGTGTCAGAACACACAGTGCATTGCAGCTTGCTGCGTATGGGGCTGCGTAGCTGCAGACCGGTCAGAGTGCCCATGCTGACCCCTGTCCACTGCCGAATGGTTTTAATGTTATGACTGATTGGTGTATATATATCCCTGGAAAATGACTCTGCGCATTGTTACGAGGCCCACAGTCTCCTATTCACTACCAACGAGGCAGGACCAGAATGTGTCACTTGATGACATTATAGACATTATAAGTCTCAACTGCTGTTTCTCTAAAATGGGTGAGCCAAGATGTGGTGTGTTTATGTGCGTTTATCAGTGTTTATCAGCAGCCAGTGGACATTAGTTAAACTAGCAAAAAATCCTATTCAATGACCTTTGTGAAAGCTGTCTAAAGTCATTGTGAGCATAATTTTCTTTTAAAAGCAAAATGGATTTTGTATTCCAAAAAAATCTGGGTTAGGACCTTTTCCTAAATAATAATACTGCAGCACCCTGTGTATTCACATGCCCAGCAACACTATGTCAAACTAGGATACTGGGATGGGTTTGACATTTTAGGCATTGATGATGACTGATGCGTTGTGAAGAAGGCCAGGAGTACTGATTCTAAAAAAAAATCGAGCATATGACATTTTCCTAAATTAAGACACTGTGGCATTGCGTGTCCTCATGTGCCCTGCAACATTACGTTGAACTAGGATACTAACTGCAGTTGTCCATGCACAGTGAAATCTGTCACTTAAGCCGCACTGTTGTCCTCTACTTCACAACCATGTGTGTATCAGTCTATTTTGGAGATGCACTGAGGCAAGGAGAGGTCATTACTTCCTGGGAGGAGTAGGAAGTGGCCAACGTGACAACAAAAAACCTCGGGGTCATGCGGGAGTCACAATCCATCATAACAGATACTGGGTTTTGACTTGGTGAGTACAGAGTCAGGAATAGCTGCTTTTTACTTTCACAGATCAAAAGCTGAAAGAGTGGGATTGATGATGTTGCTCCAGGCAATCTGGCAACTGGATCATAACAGATGGCAGCTGGCAATATAGGCTAAACAAAGGGCTTTCAGGGAGCACACGCCAGCTCAAAACGTCAGCATTATCAAAGCCTACCGATCCCTCATTAATCCCCTCCCTCTCCCCTATCCTCTCCACTTAGTGGGTATTCCTGACAAATTTTTTGTTTGGCTTCATAAATCCCTTCTGCACCACAACACACCAGTTAAATATATCAACAGCATTGGTGGCTGTCTCTGCGTGTTAAGGTAGAAAGGCAGAATAATGTTTATTCCCTAGCCTGTGTGTATTTGTACGTCTATGTATGCGTGTGTGTGTGTGTGTGTGTGTGTGTTTCCTGGTCAGGCTATTTATACATCAGATTATATTTGTCCAGCTTCCAACCATGTCTGTCTACACTCTTGGCTGACTGGAAGAGAGAGGGACCAAGAGAGAAACAAGTATGTTTCTGATTAAGTGAGCATGTGTGTGTATCTGTATATGCATTCCTTACTGCTCCTGCATTTGTTCGTACCTTCTTCATTTTTGCAACGTAAACAAATTGTCCAAACAGTTGGACACTCCTCTTAAGTCTGTGTGTTCATGCATTTATTCCAATGAACAAGAAATCATGCATAAGTGTGTATGTGTACACAAAGTGCACAATTCTGACCGTTACTTAAAACCAGTAGAATTTGAAATTTGATGTCTATAGTGAGACTTGAGTCCCTTAGTGGTAGTGTTCTACATCAATGTCTCAGTATATTCTTATCTGACATTCATTCAATAGTATATCCTTGCATCTGTCTTTTTATCCCTTTTATCACTGTTTCATGGTAACCTGTTCACATCTTGTGTGGTACTGTGCTCTCATGGTTTAGGTCTTATCTGTCAGACAGAACTTTTTATAACAATACAATCTCTGATAACTCAAAAGTTGCCTTTGGTGTACCACAAGGCCAGGGCTGTGGCTAACTTTAGAAGTGCACACTGTGATGTGAATGCTGTCCATGTTAGTTTAGTGATGTCACAATTGGCTTTTGTGATGTCATTTTTTGCTGTTGTGATGTCACGATGGGCATTAGCGATGTCACAATTGGATTTCATGGTGTTACGTTTGGCCTTGTGACGTCACTATTGGCCTTCGTGATGTCATGATTGGCTTTTGTGGTGTTATGATTGGCTTTTGTGATGTCACAATTGGCTTTCATCATGTTACAATTGGCTTTCGTGATGTTACAATTGGCTTTTGTGATGTCACAATTGGCTTTTGTGATGTCACAATTGGCTTTCGTGATGCTACAATTGACTTTCCTGGTGTTACGATTGACTTTATTGATTTCACAATTGGCTTTTGTGAACTAGACTTCAAAACGTGACGCCGTGATGTACATTACAGTGATTTAGCAGACGCTTTTAACCACAGCTACTTACAAAAGGTGATAGTTGACACTATGTGGGGATCGAATCCACGACCCTGAGACTGCAAATGCAGCATTGCATTAAAGTAATTTTAATGCAAAAAAAAGTGTCCTCTGTTCTAATAAAAAAAGTTAATTTTTTACTTTTAAATACTTGAGTACATTTAAAAGTATAAACTTTCTGACTTTTACTCAAGTGTATTTTTAGCTAGATACTTTAACTTGTAATTGAGTAAGATTTTGAACCAGTAATTTAACTTAAGTATAATTTCTGGGTACTTTTTACTCCCCTGCACAAGGCTCAGTCTTAGGACCATTGCTATTCTCTATTTACATGCTTCCTCTCGGCAAAATTATCCATAAAAACCCTGTCTGAATAGTACTCCCAGTAAAGAAGAAGGCAACAATTGAAAAAATATAGCTTTAATTTCTGTTTCATGTTAGCTGGCAGAAGCCTTGCTTTGGTTTGTACAACTCAACTTTGTTGTGATTGACAAAAGGCGAGCCGTAACGTAACCGCAGAGAACATTAGCTAGAAAGAGGTATGGCAAAACAGATAAAAATATCTTTTATCGTGGCGTATGCATGTAAAAACAGTCAGAATTAAAAGTACTGATCTGTCTAGTCTGGTCTACCCCCCAAAACTAAGTCCTCAACTCTAACTACTATATTCTAGTTGTGTTGACAAGCTTTGTGGATCCTTCTCATTTCACACAATCAATGCCTCACAAAGCTTCCGCTGGCTTTGTTCTAATTCTGCATGGTGTAATAAAGGATTTACCACATACTTTTTTTCTTGTCTGAATTTGTTACTCACAAAGTGTTACATGCTTCAAATGCATTGGACAATAGACCAATAGACTACATAATGAAATTGCTTTGAGGGAAACCCCACCATAAGACACAGAGTGTATTCTCATCAAAACCCTCTTTCTTGCAGCCTTTTGAATTTCAGGCTTGGATGATGTCATTGCACTGAAATCCAGCCCATCCAGATTATCGTTTGAGACTACAGCAAGAAAGGGGAAGCCACTGCGGAGTTTACTTGACAGCAACTTCTGGTCCTTCCTTAAAGCAGAAAAAACTATGACATGCACAGACATTTCACTGAATATCTCTTGACAGAATTGGCCAATTGGTACATTATTTCACTGTGATACTCTGTGGAGAAGTGACAATATGTCATGTAGTTATTTAGATGTGTGGAGGAATTTCCCTTTAAAGCTTTTAATTGACGTACAGTATATATTTTAGATTTTGGTCATTTTAATATGTTAGGTTCTAAACATTGTATGAATTGAAACTCTTTTCTGGTAATTCTGTCTTTTTTTTACCTAGCTTTTATTAGCTAAATTGAGTTCCTTTAGCAGTATTAACAGCCCACTAAGACAGGGGCAGTCTTCTTTTTGTTGTTGATGTGAAAATGTGCAAAATAATCTGAGAGGCTCAGGCTGATGTGATGTTGGCATATTTCTGTTACGTGTTTATAAGATTTCAGTAGTTTGCAAGGATGCAACAGTAAGAGACTAACACGCAACGGGCTGTCACTTTGTTCCAAAGTTCCAAAATTTCCACAGTCTAGAAACTAAACTAGACTAGAAAGTGAAAGTATTAAATGTGATGCTATGGCTTAATGCACCACTGCCGTCGTGGGATGTACTGTGCACGGCGATGACTTACAGACTTAAATATCTATTAATATGAAAGTGATCTCAGCTCTTAGGCTCCCCAGTTGATCAGCTGCCTTCGTCTGTTCTATGGAGAATACAGCAACGTTAGGCTACCTGGCTTACTACGTAACGTTAGTAACTGAACAGCTGACAAGCATTCCATATACCTTATTACATACATACATACATATATAGAAGCACTGCTTATACAGCAATGTGCTTTATTATAAAATGCCAGTGTATATGTTGTATTACCGTCATAAATAGATTAGCTGTAGACATTGCCATACATCATTGTATTGCAATAGTCCCTTGGTAAAAATGTGGGTTAACAGAAATCGGTTAACAGAAATTTAAGATCCGAAATATCAAAATCAGAATTGGAGCCATGAATCTATTACTTTAGATGTCATCCTTTTAGTTGATGTGGGTATACAGTGAGCTAGCTTAGATCAGAAATAGTAGAAAAGTTTACTTTCTATAGGTGGAAGTATTCCCACTGCTTTGATGTCATCAAGTTAAAGTATGAAAAGAGCACTGCCTATCAACATAATTTGATTACCCTGATCACAGGAGAGGTAACGGAATTAGTTTTATGCTTGCAAGCAGCATATATTTCCTATATTTTCTACATAACCAACACCTGTGATTTGTTGGTATTCCCAGAAAGAATATCTCATTTAAAGATACGATACATGATAAAGCGCAGTTGTCTCTTTTCTATTTGTATAAAGATCAATCTTCAACTGTGTCTAGAGCGAGATAGATTTTAATCTGAGCCCAAAACGTTCCTCGAAATTTTGACAGAAGAAGGGCAAAGCAGATTTATTAGCTTTAGGGAATGTCTGCAGGGGCAAGTTTTAAAATGTCACTATTCTTTTGGACAGCTTGGAGATCCTCTGTGATGATAGGAGGAACTCAGCGATGTAATCTGGGCCCTTTTCCTGCGGTATATTTCTTTTCCCTCCTTGTATTTCCATAGATTCATCTTAGACTTCTCTTGCTCTTTCCCTGCCTAGCTATCACTTTCTCACCACATCTCTCTCTACTCTTTTTCATATTAATTTTCCATTTGTCTACCTCTTTTTCTCTGACCAACCTTCTCCCTCTCTCTAAAAAGAGGACAATGAGTTGGTTCAAACCAAGGGCAGACGGATATCTAGGAAACAGTGCCCCTGTGTTTGGCTCAACACATCAACCCCAGACATCAACACAATCTAAAGTGGGCACAATGCAAGCCTTCATGTGGATGGGGTGGTGGGTGGTGGGGGGGCCAACCTTGACCTTAACCTCTAATTTTTAAAAACTGTAAAACTATGACATTCCAGTGGTCAAAATTGAAAGAAAGAGCTGTCTCTAAGCCTGGTGTATTACTGCAGGGAATAACTGGCTCAATTTTAAAGCCAGTGTTAGCAGTCTCACAAAGAACTGGCAAATGTAAAATGTAGTGGATTATCAGCGGAAGTGGTGTGTTAAAACAGCACAGAGAGAAAGATGAGGTGGAGTAGAGTATCCGCTTAAAAGGTCTTTCGCTCTGATCTGTTAAAATTGTGTGTATTTCAGAGAAAGATAGAAATCATTGATATCAATAGCGAACTTCAATTCGAAACTTCAATGAAGTTGCGTGGCAAAGCTAGCCAGTAATAAATCAAGTCTCCACAAACATATTTGAAACTATTCAAATGATCCAAGTGGACTGCCACACAAGCACACAACCCGAACTAATCACACTTGTTAGTTAACAGAAATTATAACATAAACATGCTGTCCTAACTTTGGCATCTCATAGGGTGTAACCAACCTCCTTCTCCAAGTTTACTGTCCATGACTTGCAGTGACATCAGTGTTTTTTGACACTGCTATATTGACTCTCAAACAACATTTTTTTTAAAAAAAGATTGAAGTCCTTGAAGGTTTTGACCCTTACCCTCCACCGCCAACATACTGACACTAATGAAGTCTACAGATAGACTCCCTGATCTGTTGTTTCATGATACACTGTCATGCTTGAATGTTTGTGAACACCTTGTGCAATTGTTTTTACAATGCAATCCTGATTTAATTAAAATTAGCCTTTTCTTAACTGAATTTACCAATTTCTTATGTGTCAGAGGAAATTGTGTGTGTAGCAAAATGAAAATAGTTTAAAGGGAATTAATGCAGGTAAATAAAGTACGTAAGTAAAGTCATGTGGTTAAATAATCGGGTGTGAAGTTAACCAATCAAAGGTCAGATCTTTGGGGAGAAGTCTGTGTGGCACTTCCATAAAGGTGAGAAACCTGGCCAGATTGGTGTTACCATGCAGGTGAAAGAAAAACACTATGCTGTGACCTAAGGCAGTGGTGGCAGCACCAGCTCTACTCGGGCACACCTGAACCAATTAGAGGCTTCATATTTTCATAATACCTTAATTGGTTCAGGTGTGCCTGAGTAGAGCTGGAGCTAAAGCCTGCAGGACAGGGGGTACTTGAGGACTGGATTGGGAACCACTGATCTCAGGAGACCTCAGAGGACCTCAGGGAGTAGTGAGAGTAGTGAGCATCAGTCTGGGAAAGGTTAGAAAGTCATTTCAAAAAGACTTGCCGCCAGTCAGTGTGAGCACTGACTGGCTCCCATAGCTGCTTCAGATATATCCTTCACTGCCTGCTTTAAGCTCTGCACAGGAGTGGACTTGGCTACAAAACCTCAGCATCTATTACATTAATTTAGCAGATGCTTTTATCCAAAGCAGCTCACAAAGGTGATAGTTGACACTATGTGGGGATTGAACCCACAACCCTGGGACATAAAGTCTTATGCTCTACTGACTGAGCTGTCCAGGCCATCCAACTGCTTGGTGATTGGTGATAAATTCTAAAAGTTTACATAGAGCGAGACATAAGATGGAAATGAAACTGTATCATCTCTCATTGTCATTAAATTGTTCCTGTCACCAAAATTATACTGCTCTATCCCAGAAGGGAAAGGAAATAAAAAATAAATTCTCTTTGATTTGCAGATTACATATCTCAAATGTAGGAATACATAGATTTCTTGATATATGATGATATATCATCATTCATCATTGAGAAAAATACTTGTGACAATGGGAAATGTATAAGGTATCCTTCAAAGACAAATTTTATGAAAGGTTTAGCTGAACACCTTGTTTTTGCTAATAAAGGAGATTTTAACTAATATAAAACTAAGGGTTCATGTACTTTCCCCCAAAGAGGCACTAAATAAGTGATTATTTTTATAGAATTAATAATAAATAAGTTGAAACATTCACATTCCTTGCTCCTTAATGTAACTGTAATACATTTATTGAAATAATAAACAAATATTTAAGGGAGTAGTCATTCTTACCCGCGTATTCCGGGTCCACGTGAGGAGGGTAGAAGCGGAAGTTGATGAAGAAGGGAATGGGCATTCCATGCTTGAACCACTCCACCACATAAGGCTGGCCATTCAGGGGGTGGGACACGTCGCATCCCAGGATGACGTTCTCTCCTGCACGTGCCGTTACAAACTGGGGCTCCTCTCGCACTCCGTGGGCACCTAAGGTAAGGATATGGAGGAGTGGTCAGGCTGGCAAATACCATTGGAAATCTGCAGTGGATTAGTGAATTGCCTCAGACCCAAGATCCCTCAAGGTAACGATGTCAAGTGTCTACTGAACTAAAACCATGCCACAGCATATTATTTACTCAGGGTATGTTGACTGAGCATAATTGCGATTTTTTAGCATCATCCTGCTACACACAATTCAATTCAGTTGGGAGTTAAGTGCCTTGCTCAAGGCCCTTGACATCAGTCTAGTTGTTGAGGGATAGGAGATTGTCTCTTGTTCACATATTTAAACTGGCATTGGGGTTGAAACTGTCGCCATTCCATTCATAAGCTTGCTTGTCTAAACTTTAGGCTATTGCTGCATCAATATGGAAGTCAATACTGTAGGTTTCGGCAAGATAAGTTCACCAGTTCAGTGAAATGCTACCATATGCCTTAAAGATGGTTCAGCTTCGAAACAATACTGCAAAAGGGTCGCTACACTCACAGCGAGTGAGTGTTTGTGTGTGATGACACATACATGAGCTCAAGAATCTTCACTCAAGGTGGCAAAGTCTGCTAGTGGCAAATTCAACATTGAGCCAAGGCCAATGAGTCAGGAATGAAAAATGAAAGGCACTTGCAGACAGTAATACAGCTGATAACACAAAAGAAATGCAGCTGGTGTTCAATAATACCTCTGTATGTATACACACACTTTAACCTTTTTCAGAAGGAATTCACTCGGTTAGTTTAGTGATGAACCAATCCTTTTGAAACTGTATCTATGGGATAGCTGTTGGAAACCTGGTAGCATTTTACCAGTCCATACAACTAATCAGATGTACTCACTGCTTGCCCCTCTGTGGCCTGTGGAAAAGCTGGGGAGCGCTGTGTTTTTCTGTGTACAGATGATGCCCTACTGTGTGCCTTACCTCTCATTAGTGAAAGCAATTAGTATCAGGTATCAAATTGTGTGCATCAGGAACCAATGTGACCTCGTCCTAAATATCTAGGGCAAGGACAAATCACTAATTTTTGTGATAACTTTGTGGCAAAATGAAAATATAAACCAGTGAAATCATCTTTAGAGACAGGAACCAAAACAACTCAACAAGAGACAGTGTATCTGATGTGAGGAGTTATGACACTGATTTCTGTGATTCCAAGCAGTTATTATAGGGCCAGAAATATGTGTTCCACTTTTCCAGTGACAAATGAGAAATAGCATGTTACTCTTTATAAAGATACTAAATGAATATTTGGTGTCGTGTAAGGGTCTTGAAATCATGGCTTAAATTGGTTGGTCACCTATTGCTAGAAGTATGGCAACCCTATCAAAGGCACTCACTGACCCACCTTTGGGTTGCACCCACCAGTTGAACACACTGCTTATCTGAATACAAATACAGTAGGTATACTTTGTGTGCAGTCATAATGAGAGTCTGGTAGCTGGCTAAAATGCTCCAACACACATGATGCATCATAACATTCCTGTAATACACCATCTGAAAACCTGGCAAAATAGAAAGGGTTATCATCCATGACAGCAATCCCATATCAACTGTACATGAACTTCAGGGGAACAAAATGCATCTAAAAGTCCAGATTCTTCTCACCACTGGCTTCCAAGTCAAAACATAAACGGGTATGATGAAAGCAGTGCCTTCTACGGCCCTCAAGAAGTGCCTGCTTGGACAGGTAATTGGACAGGACAGGAATCTTTGAGAGGAAAATGGAACAGTGAGGCAGTTTATGGGGTTTTTTCCACATTTTATGGCTGATTTTTTGCAAGCAGTGGTGCTGTGCGCAATAGTGAGGAATGGGGCAGGAAAAAACTGACACCTTGATAGAAAACCAAATATTCATCTTTGCAAAGGGCAATGTTTTGCTGAGCTTCAATCCTGACACTTGATATTTCTCCACTCTGCAATAACCAGGATATGCAGTTTTGTAGAACAGACCAAACAAATTACATCGCTGTAACACTTCAATATCCATTCAAGACCAGCCATAAATTCTCAACAGTGTTACACACAAAAAAAAACATTATCCATCTTGTGTTGACAGCATGAGCTTTTCAAATGCATATTGAGGCTGCTGAATGAACACGTGAAAAGCCTCCAGTCACCTTGAACTGAAGTCAAAATGAAAGAACATCTTAATTGTCTTAGTTTTACACGAAATAAAATAAATGTCAGATGAATAGAATGAAAACACTTTCATTTAGAGTGACGCCTACATCTGCAAATACCATAAAGGCTTCTTTGGAGAGCTGTGTTTCCCCAAATCCTGAGTTGAGTAGTACACGTCCAGAAGCATTTCAATGTAACACTGCAGTCATCTTGTAAACCACTAGCATAGGCCTATAATTTGCAAGTGACATATACAACACCCTTGTGTACTGTATATATTCCATTCTTACATTGCTAAGACGTTAAGCATATCAGAAAAAGCCTGTGGATTTGCGATTTGATGTGCATGGGTGCTCTCATGCTTGCTGGCAGAACCAGATAATA
>OOFE01011166.1:0-14620 GCA_900323365.1 Monocentris japonica
CTGGCTCTGTCCTATCCTCAACCCAGATTATCATCCTGTTTGCCCCTCCACTGAGCATCTAGGGGGAATAATTACCCCTACCTGCCTAGGGTAAAAAAGGGTAGGGTAAAATCCAAGAGAGGTTGGGTCTGGGTTGGAAGGGCGGACGTTCAAGACATGTTATCATCAATCAGAAACACTAATAGACGGCTTCGCCACACAACAGCTATAGTTATTGTTCACTTCAGTGAAGTACCTCTGAAAGCAATAAATAAGCAAGCAAATAACACAGTATGCACAATCTTCACCTGAGTAATGGAGCTGTTTTCTTTCAGCGATGCGTGTGTTTCATGTTTTGAACAGCAAAAGGGACCACTCATGAATAACAACCGCCAGAGGCTTTCAGTTCGCTGTCCAAGGTCGCCATGCTCGTCACATCCTCATGCCCCATCCCATGCGACCTTGGCTTGTTGAAAGGGGTACGCACTCCGTGCTGTGTTAGGCACCATATCCGATGGAAAACAACTTCCCTGGGCTCTCTATTGCCTGCAAGTTCATTGTGTTGGAACCCAACACAATGAAGTTCACATGCTCACGTAGTCATAACACCATAACACTGTGCTTTCCAGCTGTCTGGTTCATAATCAATAGTTTCCTTTAGCTGAAGTCCCTTCATCTATAACGTTAGTCATGATTTATAACATTTGTCATTCCCCCTACTATAGCTACAGGTATTTTATAAGCTAAAAAGACAGCCTGCTTTGTCAGCTGTCACATTACACAGCTGGATACACTAAGAAGAAACCATACTTCTGGTTTGGTTAAAAAGTGTCACTGAGATGAACTAAGTCATTCTCTCCTCTCCCACTCTTAATAATACTGCATGCTTTTATTCATGCCAAAAGGCAGATGACATAACACAGGTACAATTTGGATCTGGGGCTCTCTGCGGGCCTTGCATTTCCCATCCATCCACAGTAACAAATTGTGACAGATCCACCTGCCTGGCTTTTATGAAGGTGAACAGAAGGGGATATAGAATCCCCTTGTTTCTATATCCACTCTTGCTCAGCCGTTAATTCAGGCCAGTGCTCAGTCATCTGTTGAGTCTTTCCTGTGCAGTAAGAGAGCATGTCAAAAGGTGAGATGAAATATAAGTATAAACTTCCAGAACTGTCTGGTTGGGGGGGCTGGCAGGGAGCCAGTGCTGTGGTAAGTCTCAAGAGTCGTACAACTGTCTACATGTCTAATATTAATACCTAAGAATATTAACACCAAATAGTTTACATCATGGAGAGAGTTGCATGTGGGATTGATATTTATGTAATGCAGGCCCTGCTCCATTCCTTGTCATAACAAATTAAAGGCCCCTATCATTCAGTTTTCTGGATTTTGTTTTCAAATATATTATGGCTCAGGAGAAGAATAATGTAATTATAGTTTAGTTAAAAGAGTAGTTATTGGAGGAATTTGAAGACTTAACGGTCACTGGACCCTGATTGGCCGACCACACCAGCTTCTTCAAATGAGGTTAACCGGCTGAGCGGAGGCATTGCAGGGGGGTGTCAAATGCTGTAACCAGCCTGATTGGAAGGCTTTCAGTAACCCAAGTCCAGTTAAAAATGCTATTACTTTAAATGTAACCAATCAAAACAAAATCGAATTTTAACAATGTCTTTATCAAACATCTTTGATCATTTCATAGATATAAATAGAGAATTTGAATTCCTATAATAGGGCCCCTTTAAACCATCTGATCAAACGCAGTGAGGGGAATGTTATGGATTGATAAAAGCGAATAAATACCAATGGATCAGTGATAGAGGACAGGAGGACATGTATAGACACTTTTTAATGCCTACCCTTGAGCAATGCACCTACTTTCCTTGCCTAAAGTATGTCTGGCTTTTTGTCTGGCTTTTACAGGAGAGTAGACAGATTACTTCCAAGGGTCTCAACAGTTCAGTGCGCCGGAGGTACTAGGTGACATGGCGGGATGAGGGGGAGGGAGTGATATCCTTTTACAGTCTGGAAATAAAGCAGGCCAGTGGCTGTGGAACAGCCCTGCGTCTGTCATCTCAGTGGGCTACTAGATGACGAGGCCGCAGCAACACCACTGCCTTAAAGACCAGCACCAGTGCAGTTGCAGGGAGGGTGGTAATTTAACACTAGGAGGAGCTGTGTGTATTTCATTCCAGTTTTTAATATGTCATCTAAATCAAACTATTCTAACGCAGAACTATAATAATTGACTTTAAAATGTTACAAACATTTGTCTTCAGTATTCACAAATTCATATGTGAGACATTGTCTGTGGGATTCAGTTGAATCAGGAGTTGTTTAATCATACAACAAAACTGGGATAATCACTGGTTTGAGGTTTGAGCTGGCTTTCTTCTGAAAAAAAGAGAATGTTTTTCCTTAATGATATGGTTTGATAGACCTCAAGTTTTGTAATTGAATAAAAACAAACAACTGGAGTGGAAGAGAATGAAGGAATTTGTTTGTTATGTGCATTGCTTTCATCCTGCCAGGGGAATACAACACAGACTAGCCAAGATTAGACATCCTTCCTGAAGCATTTTCCATGGTGACTCCTGGGATTTGTGGATCGAAAAACATGCTAGTGATGTACAAAGAGAACAGCTCAAGGTGCATCACCCTTGCCCCATTGGATCATCTGGATACAACCAAAATAACCCATGCAAATCTAAAAACACACAGCCATGAACCCTGTCCCCCTGAAACAGAAGAGGCCGTCACTGTGACGAGAGTCGCAGTATTCCAGGAATGTCCTGATCTGTCAGGGCTGGGATGCCTTAGGGAAGAGACTGGGAATGCTCTCTCTCCCCGTGGCCCCCTCCCACTCCTCTAACATATACCTATACATATGAGCCAGGCCAACCTGTGAAAACAGAGAATGATTCAGTGACAGGTCATATTCAGAGTGAGAAGAGATTACTCCTGACCTCAGGAATTTACAGGTATGGTCTATACTCTCAGAGGCATCTTCTCTTATGGATCTTTGCCCATCAGTCATTCTCTGTCTACGCCACACACATCATAAAGCTTTTACATGGTATCAAATTAATCTCATAAAATGTATTAGGCACTGAGAGGCACCTGTGGTATCATATAGCCTTTTGTTGGAATGTCTCTTTTGACACGCTAAGGTGATGTCACTGGTGAGGTAAACAACTGGCTTGCAAATGGCTAATTAATGGGGTCAAGGGTTGTGTGACCCTCAGGTCCAGGGCTGTTGTCTCTCTGACAAGGTAGGTAAGAGATGGTGAATGAGTGGCAGTTAGTAATAAGTGGTGATATGTAGCAGGAATGCAGCACAATGGCACTTGTCAGTTAGTGCTCAAGTGGCTGGGTGGTTTGTGGAGGCCATCAAGTCCCACATGTTTGATTGATTGAATAAAAAGTCTTTCCATTCCAATTGCTCTCTGAGGACATAGAAAGGAGCTCTATCTGCTAGGGTCAAACTCTTATTTTTGGGTTGCTGGTGGAAAAAATGGTCTGTTATGTAAGATAGATGAATGATGATTAAAGTGTATGAGAATATGATAATGAAGATGATGAAAAGTATGAAGAAGTAGAGGAATATCATCATCATCATCATCATCATCATCATCATCTTCACGATCATAATCATGACACATTATCATCTTCATCATCATCCTTTTCAGAAAAAAAAACACTTTAAAAGACTTTAAAAGAATAAGATGTACTGACTAAGTCTGTCATAATTGGTTTTGATGATATTGTCCGTTTTCCATGGTCTCGTTTTAAGGAGTAGTGTGGGCGGGGTTTGGGAAAGATGACAAGTACGAGGGCGGTGCTTCCACCCTCTTCATATTCCCAAATGTCAATGAAGGCTCCACAGCAAAGTTGAACTTTGGAGGGTGTGAGGTGGAATAATTAAAGGATAACGACTACAGTCCTCCACAGATATGAACAACTTAACGGGACATTTGTAAACAACAATAAACATAACTATACCTAGATTCAAATCTAACGTGCTTTTGAAGTCTGCGTCGTGACAGTTGTTTATCGGTACAAGTAGTTTAATGCATATCGGAAAGTAACATGTCAGAGAAATCACATTTCGCTATCCGTGGATGAAATTGCCGGAAGCGCGTTTCTTCGTTTGCCAAACAGACACTATTCGGCGGTGAACAGGTGACTTCATGTAGACTAGAACTACAGCAGCTTCCAGGATGAGACTGTGGACTTTACTTGTCCTGATCCCGATGTGCGCATCCTCTCCTCTTTCGGCGGGTGAGTGTAATTCAGATGAAGACAGAGAAATTTCTCACGCACATTGAGGATGTAAAGAAATCAAGACTGTCATAAGCTGTTTTGTAGAAGCTTGTTATCCAAGCTGTCTTACAGTATCATGAAAGAATACATTTGGGCATGGGGGCAAGTTAGTGGCCTATTGAGATATACAAAGGACTGTCACGGTATAACTGTCACAAAACTGTATTTGTTTTATCCCACACTTGCATAAAGTCCATGTAATTGTTTGCTGTCCTACCAGGTACCTCTAAATCCCAAGGCCCAGCTTTGGAGAGCCGCTGCGCCGGCCGAGCCTGCAACCCCCGCATGGGCAACTTGGCCCTGGGTCGAGTCCTGAGCACCCACTCTGTCTGTGGCTCCAACTCCTCAGAGCCCTACTGCTTCTACAGGCAGACTGCTGCAAACCACAGCCGGGAGTCCTGCTCGGCAGCGAAATGCAGCAAGTGTAACGCTGCCATCCCCAGCCAGGCACACCCGCGATCTGCCATGAGCGACTCCTCATTCCGGTACCCTGACACCTGGTGGCAGTCGGAGGAGGGGGTGAAAGAGGAGACTCTACAGCTGGACCTGGAGACTGAGTTCTACTTCACCCATCTCATCCTGGTGTTCCGCTCTCCCCGTCCCGCTGCCATGGTGCTGGAGCGCTCTCAGGACCGTGGCCGCTCATGGAGGGCCCTCAGATATTTTGCCAGGGACTGTGAGGAGGCCTTTGGCCTGGCGGAGGAGGCTCCAGTGGAAGAGAATGGGGCAGCTTGTACCTCCAAGTACTCAGGAGCATTTCCATGTACCAGAGGAGAGGTGAGTCTTGTGGATGCTCTGATTGTCTATCAATAGGTTCTAGCAGGAGAGATGGCGGAGTATACTAATGAAAGTCAAGCGCTGAAATGTCTGTACCTTTATCTGCTCCTCTGAATTCAAACTTCAGTGTCAGTCCTCTCTTTGAGTGTGAACCCTCTCTCCTGCTCTGTGATAAGTCAGCAGCATGATGTGTTACTATGAACACTCTATAGATGGAAACATTGCTTTAACAGTGTGACATCCTAATATCTTCTTTGAGTTGTGAGGGGCCAAACAGTCAGCTGTGAAGTGTGAGAAGGATGCTGTGGCCTAGAGAAAGCTATAAAGCTCACAGTAAGGGTTTCAATAGTGGACCATTGTTTTATTTCTAAGAGAGATCTGAGAGTGACCGCATCAAAAAATGCTGTCAGACATTCCCCCCAACGCTTCACAGCAACACCCAGCATCTGCTCTTGTTGACCATTTATTGGCTGTAGGATGTATTGCATTCAGTACTCACCTCACAATATCACACAAAGGATTGCACAAACAAACGACCAAGCTTTGTAAACTGATCTCCTCTGATGGGCTGTGGAAGACACTTTTTGCCAGGGATGCTCTCTAAGCTGCAAACAGCTACGGCGTGTATGGATAGATTATCAATGTTCACTTATCCCTCTGATCTTCTCCCAAAGCATTTTTGGACATGCTGTATCATCAGAGAGGGGGTTGAGCCAGATATCCAGCGATGGTTTATTCATGAGCAACCCGCTTCGTTTACACAGATGAGAGAGAGAGCGAGGGAGAGAGGGAGAGAGGGAGAGAGAGGGAAAGAGAAAGAGCTGGCCAACATAGCTGTTTGTTTTCGCTCCAAACCGCCCCAGACCAAGATGGCAGATGTGGTTGAACGTCTGAATGAATATATGGCTTTGACTGATCTCATAATTGCAGTGCATGTGCAACAAGTATGTGTTCTGTTATGTCAGCTCTCTTGTGCAAGCCCCTCACCCTTTATAATTAGTGCCTCTGTGTCTGTGCAGACACTCAAAGGAAACCCCTAGTGTTGATCCCGCTGTGTGAGAGCAGAAGAGGTTCATCGTGCATTTGATATATAGATTCAAGCCATGCAGTGAAACTTAGAGACTCTTAGGTATGGGAATCATTTTAATTGTCAAATGAAATGAATGTGCAGGATCACAGACAGTTCAACAGGACAGTGCAAGTATGGATAGTAGACTATAAATTTGACCCTGACAGTTTGCAGCAGGGGCATCTGTTTGATAGGTTAAAGCAGTGTTTCCTCAGTGCACACAGGAATGCCTTGAGATTTTGATTGAATGTTGTAGAATTCATCTAAATTGGCTTAGGATCACACATTTTGTCCAGGTTGATGCATTTTTGGGTCCAGCATTTATTAACACATGCTTCCTATATTTATACATTCATCCAAGGATTTATATGGCACTTCCAAACATGAATCACTTCGTGCCATGGATTTGTGTATCTTGCTATAGTGTGTGCCACAGCTCTGAAACTACTGGGATGAAGAGTTTGAATTCCATCCAACAGTTTTCATTTCCTGATGTTATGATGAACAATAATGAATATGTGTCTACTTGTTTATATGTGTATACCTTTTCATAGACAGAGAGGATGTGTCTGAAAGACTAGCATTCAGCATTACTGCAGAATTGGAGAGAGGCAGAAGAGGAACCATTTATCCATGTTTACTTTGGAACAAGTCTGATTTTCCTTGAATAGCAGCTATTTGAGGAGCATGAAAGGCAAACCAGATTGATGCCTGTTTTTTATTTGGCAGAACAAGGAACAGAAACTGACATGATTTGTGTTTTCGTCATGGTCTGTCTGTGTATCTACAAAGATCAGCCTTTTTCACCCCTGAGAAAATCTACAAGCGGAACATACAGGTCCTGAGAGATTTTTCTGTTTTTTGTGTTAACTCTCCACCTACCTCCAAGGTGATCTATCGTGCTCTGTCGCCCTGGAACTCCATGGATCCCTATGGCCCAGCTGCCCAGCACCAACTTATGGTCACCAACCTGAGAGTCCGTCTCCTCCAGCAGCAGCCATGCCCCTGCGAGGCCAAACACCCTGGTGCCACTTTGCCCACAGACCATTATGCCATCTACGACTTCATCGTCAAAGGCAGTTGCCTCTGCAATGGGCATGCAGAGCACTGTGTGCCAGCCAGTGACTACCATCCAAACCAACAGAGGACCAATAACATGGTGAGCAATTTGGAAGGCTAGTGTTGTAAATACACAACTCACAGGTGTCTGGTACTCCACCAACAATGACCAAAACAAAGCTCTCCATGCACAGTTTGTTCTCTTGTGAAATCTCCCTCAGATGTTGTGTAGCGCCTCATCAGTTTATGCCTTGTGTTTGTCTCCATATTTGTTTGTTTGTGTGTTGGGATTGGGAGTAAAGGGTTTTGGTTGTGTTCCCACCACTCCCTGGTTACTCAGCTGTGCCATGGTATGTGCTGCTGAGGCTGAGGGCTGTAGTGAAGACTACATATCAGCCCACAGCTTTTACCTACTATTACAGGGATTTAAGGATGTGGAAACTTTAATTATGGTGTTAAACCTAATGCTTTAACAACCCATATTATCTGTCATGTTATTCTCTTTACTGTAAATGGAGAATAGAAACACTAGCTGAATACCAACATGGCTTAAGATACTATAGTCACGTTACACATAAGCTACACAGTGTGAAACCACAGTGACTGTACATTTGAAGGTTGGTATGATACAATACAGTTTGCTAAGCACTTGTGTAACTCGGCAGTTTTTTTTATGGGAACATTTAGATCACGTGACACTAAAACACCACTGACAGACAGTGGCACATTGGGGTGTATGTGTGTCTCCGTGCATGCAGGTAAAGTGATATGCCATTGTCTGTTTGATGTGTTTGGCTGGCAGGTCCATGGGAAGTGTGTTTGCAGACACAACACAGCCGGTGACCACTGCAAGCGCTGTGCACCTCTCTACAATGACCAACCCTGGCAGGCTGCCAACGGCATCCTAGGGACACCACATGAGTGCCAGAGTGAGTCAAGGGACAGGAGAATCAAATGCAGTGTAGGACTCACCGCGGGTACACGCATTTCTGCCATAAATTCATTATGTATCACAAATCAGATTTTAACTTTTTAGATGTGAATTCATTCATAAGGACCTTCAACTAAGATGAACAGCAGAGCAATTACTCTCATAATGACAGCTGTTGTCATTGCAATCGCTTGGGCTTTGAAATTCACTGATGAGTTGAGCAAAGGAAACATGGTCTCTCATTCATCGTCTGTTTCCATCCTAACACAGAGTGCAAATGTAACGGCCATGCCCAGGGCTGTCACTTCAACCGTGGATTGTGGGTGGCATCAGGGCGGCGGAGTGGGGGTGTGTGTGACGACTGCCGCCACAACACCGAGGGCCGGCACTGCCAGAACTGTAAGAAGGGCTTCTATAGAGACCCCAGCAGACCAAAGACTGCCCCTGACTCCTGCAGATGTAAGTACTGTAGTACTCTAACACTTTTTGTTTTAGGAGTATCCACTGGCTTCTGTCTTAAAGCAAATAAAGCTTTATAATAATAAAGAACCTGGGTGAGTGCCAGCTGAAAAGTCCAATTAAGAGGGTTAGCTTTTGATAGAGAGAGATCAGTAATGGAGATTTGATTTTGTGTTGACTATCTACATTAAAATTGATTGATCTCTTTAATGATGGTATTTTCTCCAGGACCTTTCCAAGTTACTGCAGTTGCCTTGCCAATGATTAGATAGTTAGATGACTCCAGTCCCCTCCTTAGTAGGAGTGAAGGAGACAGTACTTTTTTGGAATGTGACAATAATTGTAAACAGTGGAGGAATTTCCCATGGTCCATGCGAGCACATTTTTCCCATTCCCGCCCTTTTCCTCAGGCATGCTGCAGCATTTTTAAGAACAAAACACACCATTTTTGGAAACAAATGAAGCAAGTCTGAAACAAAAATCAATCTGTCATCACAAGGGACCATCAGGCAGCGAGCCTGGTGTGAAGAGGGAGTGATTTACTGTTTGTTTTTGCTGAAGCTGCGTAAAGCACGTTGTCCGGGCTGACGCTCCCGTCTTCTCACTGGTTACAGGAGGCAGATAGAATAGATTTATTTTCATGTTGTCATGGGAATTTACTGTTTGCACTCTAAATATGTATGTGTTTATTTGTGTTTGTGTTTGTGTGGGTGTGTGTGGCCTTTGCACACACGCACGCAAATAATGTATACAGTGTGTGGGGATAGGAGACATGTCTATTGAGCTGAGTCAACAGACTTGCCTAGAGAGATGCTAACACACAGCCTGTTCTATTCCCCTGTGCAGCCTGTTCTTGCCACCTTGTAGGCGCTGTCCTGTCAGGTAGTAGCGCCCTCTGTAACCCTAGCAATGGGGAGTGCACTTGTAAGCCAGGTGTTGGAGGCCCCCACTGTGACCGCTGCATGATGGGATATTGGGGGCTCCATGAATATGGCTGCCGGCCATGTGACTGTGCAGGGGACTGTGATCCCTATACCGGTGACTGCATTTCTGGGTGAGTGCCAGTACTTAATACCATATCCGTATATATTAATAAGTATAAACCTGGAGGATGTGATGTACACTATAGAGGTGCGGTGTATTCTGGTTTATTAACACTAAGAGTAATGCTGCCTCTGACTTGTATTATCTCTGCGGCACAGCTCCGATGTCTTCTATACAGCCACTGGCCACATGGGACACAGCAGCAATAACAGTGAGCCGGCACTCTTTAGGGTAGAGGAGCTTTTCTCTGCACTGCACCACTCTGGTGAGTCACAGGTCATATCACACAGAACACACTCAGATGATGAATTACCTACCCACGCAGATAGTAATGTGGATGTTTAGATGTATAAGTCATAATCATATGATTCAGTTGAGTCTCATGAATCTTATGAATCTTAATCCTATTTCATTTCCCCAGAGAAATGCGAGTGTGTAGAAATGACCCTTGGCAGCCCTAAACTATTCTGCGCTATGGAGTATGACTACGGTAAGTGCTATTTGACACAGGGAATCGATTCAATGTTGTGTGAGTCAGCCATGACTTAAAGGGTGAGGCCATTTGAGAACATAATGGAGTCTATGGCTGCTTCAAGCCCAAGAGATCTGCCCATAATGAAAATTCAAATGCTGAAAAATGCTCCCGGTTGTTCTGGCTAGTGATTCCATGAAAAGCGCTGCAGGGTGTTGAAAAGTCTTCAGTGCAAAAGAGCAAAACTTTCAGAAGTGGAAAGTCTATACTGATACATTGCCTTTTGTAGTTTGTAAGCTGTTGCCAACAGAGCTGAATCATTGAATCACTGTTTGTTTTGCCCTGGCAGTGCTGATGGTGAGAGTGATGTCAGCTCATGATAAAGGCTCCCATGCAGAGGTGGAGGTGAAGGTCAAGAAGGTCTTGTACCACAACCCTCAGATGAAGATCCAGAGGGGAGGGATCACCCTTTACCCAGAGTCCTGGACCATTCAGGGCTGTACCTGTCCTATCCTCAACCCAGGTCAGCAATCAGTTCCAATAACAAACTTTATTGCTCACAATGCAGAAGCTTGCTTGTGAGTTCCCAATTAGTCGACTCTCGATTGGACAATCTGCCAGCTTTGTGCTGAATAACAGATCTTTGTCGGTGTTCAAGGAAGCTTTGAGTGGGTGCCAACATCCTAACATCACTCATTTAGAGTGGACATTTACAGCTTAAAGATGACACCCATTATTGTTAAGAGACTACTTCACGACCAGCACTTCGCAATCATTTTTGGCAACATTCATTCAAGTTAGACATATAAGCACAATAATGAGCTTTTAATTCTTATTGTTAAATGGTAATGTTTTACGTAAGGTGCTCCCCACAGTAAGTCTGTTCTGTGTATCTAGTAAAATGCTCATTTGACTTCAGTAACAAATCAAACCAATTCAATAAATTCCAAATTCTCTCTTCTCCTCTTCAGGATCAGATTACGTGGTGGCCGGTCATGAGGACTGGAGGACTGGCCAACTGATGATCAACACAAAGAGCCTGGTCAAACCATGGAAATCCAGTCTTGGACGCAAGCTCCTCCACATTCTCAGGAAAGACTGTGGCCATCGCTAGGGCAGTGAATGGACAGAAGTTGGATGGGAAGGTGAATGGGCAAGAGGACTGACTCTTTGAATTAGGCATTGCTTGGACGCTGAAGTGAAAGCAAAAACCCACGCCTGCAGCAGGGATTCTGATTCTTCTGTTTCTAAAGCCCAATAAGACACTCTGGGACACTAGAAAACTGGTGCTGTTGTTGTTCACTTGTGGCAGAAACAAGCCTTGACAGGCTATAAACTTCTACAGGATGAAAGACGACAAACAAAAGCCATAAAGAATTTTGTTTGAGACAAAGTTGATGTTGGAAATTCATTCATGTGTTGATATGATATGCTCTAGCACATAATTGTTTCCAGGTTATTTATAAAGCAATAAGCAATACGTGTTTAAGTCTCACTTATGCTCCATATCCTGGCCAAAATAACTGCCAAAGTTGATGAGCTAATCCAGGGTCATGTCCCACTGTATCTGTTTCATTGAGAGCTGTTTACTTTCAAATCTTGCAAAGGCACGGACTGAATTATCCTTGTCGTCTCACAGCTATTGGTGATAAATCATGAACGAATCAACATCATTGTGTTTGTTTGTGTGTGTGTGCGTGTTTGTGTGTGTGTGTGTGTGTGTGTGTGTGTGTGCTTGATGTCCTTGGTGGGCAGTCTGGGACTATGCAGGTCATAACAAGTAACTCCTGGGGGGGAGAAAGGATAAAAAAAACACATTAAAGGAACTAGGCGGCTTAACCTGACCAGCTCTGTCCGCTCTGGCACTCGTCCGCCTGCTGTCTTGACAAGAACAAAACACACTCGGTTCCACCCTCTGTTTCCCCAGGACACGCAACTGACAATGACGCTCTCAGTCAGAAGAGAGTTGACTCTTAAGTTGTCCCTCTTCCAACTGCTTCGGTAATGTGAGCGGGACATTGTCAGGTTTCTTAAGTCAGACTTCACTCAGTGAAGACTCTCTGCTGTCAGAAAGTCAGAAGGTCCATTTAAGCTCCATTCCAGATGAGGGGATTCACTGGAGAAGGCCTCTTCGAACCTGACCCTGTGTGTGTGTGTGTGTGTGAGAGAGAGAGAGAGAGAGAGAGAGAGAGAGGAGAAGAGAGAAGGAGAGAGAGAATTTGTTTGTGCGCACGTCCACTTGCATGTGTGTTTCTCTCTTTAGCCAGCGACTCTCTCTACCCCCAAAATAAGTATGTATTAAAAGACTGGGTATTAATTGACGTCACGGTGTATCAGATCTGGAGTCCACAGGCCATATTTGAGCCAGGCCCAGTTAAGAATAGGCCTGTCTGCTGTCTCCAAGGAGAAGGACAGACTCTGCGTGGAGACATGATGCATTCCTCAACCGTGACATCATCGCCCATGTCCTTGTCCCAAAGACTTTACCAAACTAAGAGAAACAGGCTGGAATTTGCATGTAAAGGACAAAATGGTGATTTGGGGTGCATGAAGGTACTCTGGCTCCAATGTGACATTTCTAATGCTATTTCTGTGTGTCCTATATGTATTTTGCCAACTGAATCTATGGTATTGCATAAACTACACACCATTGTGCTCATTCTTAATACCTCTGGGAGAAGTCTATTTTGTTTCATGGTCACATTATGTTGAAGCACAACGCCTTCCATAGCGTTGCATTTCTTTAACATTTCCACGACTAAAGGTGACTGGTGGAGGTTTAACACATTTTAATACCGCCCTCCTTTGGTTAAAAGTGAGACATGCACTTTTACACAGTTGTTGTGATGAACGATTTCACAGCATCAAATAGTGTTAATGTCATTAGGTGTACTGAAACTCTAAAGCCTTGTAAATATGGACACAGAAATCAATGTAAGATTTATAACAATTTATTTCTTATAAAACTGCCTCAAATTAAAATAGTGCAAAGAAATATAGAAATATAAATACTTTTTGAGCATTTTTTTGCCCACAAAGTTAAGTTTTGAAGCATAGCACTATTAGGCGAGGTGTTCGCCAAAACCTTTTTTGCATGATTCTTTTGCATATTTTCTAAAAGCAGTACAGCAAAATATAATTAAAATGTCAACACTACATTTCTTATACGATATGCCCTTCATCTATTGGCTTGATCCTTTGGAAAATAAATGCACAAATAAGCAACTGCCATGACACCAGTCTCTTGCTCTTGCTAAAACAATTATGTAACGCAAGCAACGGAAATTTAGGTCACAGAAATATTGCATAATAGTTATCAGTCTGAAGAGGTTTGTTGTCACTGAGCTGTCACGCTGTTCCTGGTTTGCCTTGAATTCAGCGCATGCTTAGTAGTCGTCTCCCCGGCTCACTACCTCCTTGTAGGTGGGCCTGAGTAGGATGGTGTGCTCGTATTGGGCAGTGTAGCTGCCCTTGGTGTCGCAGAGTGGTGGGTACGGGTCTATGATGCCAAGGTCACACAGATTCTTCAGTGCCATCAGGTACTTACTCTCGCCCTGACGGTCCAGCCAGCGGCGGCAGAATGCCAAGGTGCCAAAGTTCTCATTGATCACATTCAGCAGATGTTTAGCCCTGGGAAGCCTGTGGCACAGTGAGAAAATACAGAAGGAAACTGAGACCTGGCCAGATGTAGAAATGATGCCCTATTCACAATTAGTTTGTTAGTACTGATACATCTGGAAGAGAGAATGTGAGGAGAAAATCAACTTAAATAAATAATGTTCAGAATCAATATTTTGCATCAAATATCAACACTGAGATGAGTCAACCTTATTGGCACGTGTCCAACATTGAAGTTCTTCATGTAATGCGAGCATTCCATGTCGTCGTGGACTGCACCTCTTCCTGTACTGCCAAATGTCTCAATGGCGTAAGCCTCACCTTCCTGAGAGGCAGCAAAACAGACACAAAACAGTTAATACATTCTGAGATTGTATTGCACTTCTTTCATACATTATAACATGCCGTGTTTTATGCACACTGTATCTACACACCTTTATGGAAATGATGAGTAAGACTCATTGGGTATAATGTTATTGAAGGTCATTGAAAAGAAAAAAAAACTCTGCCCAGGGGAGTCAGAGTAAATTGAATCAATAACTCAAGATGTCAATGACTGACATCTTCATGTGCAGTCTATTAAGGACAGTAGTGTCCTTTCTGGAGCAGTGCACTATGTGAGTTGAGTGGCTGGGCTCCATTGGTGTTTTTGCGTCTCTATCAGCGCGTGGCTGTTGTTGGAGTCCCTGTCGTATTAGCTGATAACACTGCGACACCCTCTCTTGCTGCACCGATAATCAGTCAAAGTGCTAGCAGCCCCGCGGCACACCCAGCTGCCACTCCAACCGTGCACTCTCTGTTCACAAAGAGGGTAATGGCCCAGTTACACCAACACGCTTCAGCTAAAAATACAACACATAAAGCTGTCACATCAGCAATACCCCCC
>OOFE01011167.1:15787-29839 GCA_900323365.1 Monocentris japonica
ACATTCACACTCACACACACACACACACTCACACTCACACACACACACACACACACACAGAGGGTGGATCTCGGCCAAGCTGCTGCAACGAAGAGCCTGTCTGCTTTCTGGCTGTGGTCCTTATCTGATTTGGGATTGAGAACTCCAGTATTCCAGGACATGACTGGTGGTCCTCTGTGTGTGCAGAGCTCTCTCTCTCACACACACACACACACAACGGGGAATGCCATTAAATTTAAGAATTCCTATATTCTATTTCTCGGGTCTGGGACAGTCCAATCATTATTTTTGAATATCAAACTCTTCCCCAAAGTCAGAAACTAGAGAACCAGGACTCACATTTGTGTCATCGGGCACAAAGTGTGGAGCTGCTCCATGTAGAATGAATTGGGAAAAGATGCTAAAGGTCAGTGGAAGAGCATCAGGGGCATTTTATGTGGATAAGTATGCATTTTCTGTGGAGATGCTGGAGATGCTCCGGACTCAATCACTTCAGTCAGTTCTTTGGATTCTGGTTTGCAGAGAGAAGTGTTCGTACAGTTCTGGCCAAGATTATTGGCACCCTTGCATTTCATGTAAATAATGTACAATATCTTCTGACATTATTAGAAATTGAAACAACTTTCCGTCTTCACACGTTCATCTATTTTATTTAACGGCACATGATCAAACAATAAGAATACAAAAAAATATGATATAATAATAATACTATTTATATTAATAATATCATACTACTACTACTACTACTAATAATAATAATATTATAAAAAATATTTTATGGATTCAAAATTGAAAAGTGGCTATGGTCATGATTATTGGCACCCTTTTTCTAATACTTAGTTGCACAGATGCTTCCAAATGTTTCTTGTAACCATCAATAAGCTTCCTGCACCTTTCTGTACATTTCAGGTCTCGCCATAGGTTCTCATGGGATTAGGATCAGGACACATCACTGGCCACTCCACAACAGTCAAACATTTTCTCTTCAACCATTGGGTGAATCTGGGTGGTTTTGGATCTGTTTTGGGTCATTGTCGTGCTGGAGGACCCATGACCTTCAGCATGGGTTTTTTCTTTGTTCAAGACGTCCAGTACCCGAGGCAGCAAAGCAGCCCCACAGCATTAAGGAACCTCCACCGTATTTGACTGTAGGTAGGGTGTTCTTTTCTTCAAAAGCTTCATTTCATCGCCTGTAAACAAAGCGCTGATCTGCATTGCCAAAGAGCTCTTATTTGGTTTCATCGGTACCAGAAGGATTTAGGTTTGTCCAGGTGGGTCTTGGCAAATATCAATCAGGTCTTCTTGTATTTCTCTTTCAGCAGTGGGGTCTTATGTGGCCTCCAACCGTAAAGCCCTTCTTGGTTCAGTCAGCGGCAACAAAGTCGATTTGAATTGTTCGAAAGGGTGCCCATAATCATGGCCATGGAAACTTCTCAATTTTGAAACTATAAAAGATTTTTTTTATTGTTATTGTTTGATCATATGCTGTTGTAAATTGACAGATGAATGTGTGATGAAAGACCGAAAGTTGTTTCAATTCCAGTTATTTCAGAAGATACTGTATATTATCTGAGACCACAGGAATAACTTAATAACTTAACTTAATTCTGAATTGAAGTCCTGCTTTAGGTCCTTCCTACCAGGGATTACATTAATAGATGAAACAAGTTCCTAGTTCACCCCAAGACAGTCTTTTAGTATCAACAGCCATAGAACGAATGGCTTTTTGATGCCAATTGTCTATGGGAATGCAGACTGTTGTCTCGATCATTATCTTCCCATGTCCAGCTCTTTGTCTGACTTAGTATGGATGGCTGCGGTCCTCCCCTCTAGGCTCCTTCCCTCCTACCTCCTCATTGTGTGATCTGATACGACGCATGATTCATGCTGTGAAACCTCTTGTATTTCACGTGGTAGCACTCCGGCCAAAAGCCCTCACATTGGCTCTGTGTGTTTGCTCGCTGTTTAGCTGTGTGTGCCGTGGCATACATTATCTGCCTGTCATGTTGTTGTGTGCGTGTGTACATGTGTGTGAGAGAAAGAGGCAAAAAAAGTGAGACAGATTGTTTGGAAGGGCTGGGTCTATTGTTCATCATGGGCTGATTTCATAACATTTCTAATATGTTTTCATGGTTACGCTTTCTCCTGGCATTGCTTTATGTGTTGTTGATGTGTGTGATTAATATTGTGAATATCCTCTCAGGGTTACATTACTAAGCTGCAATGTTTTTCTGTGTGTATGTGTGTGTGCATGTGTGCATGTACAAACTGGAGTGACAGATATGCGACCTTCCTGTGACAGTGACATATAGAGGGCTAAATCTGCCCTCAGTGCTGCTTCTACTGCTGAATGAATCAATAGAACTGAGAGTCCTGGGGGAAATACCAACTTAACAGAACAAAATAGATGTGGCCTTGTGGGTGTGTTGGTTTGTATGTGTCTGCCTGTCTGTGTGTGCATATACATGCTTGTTCTCATGCAATTACATTATGAACTTGAAAATGTTGCCATAGATTAATTTCATGTCAAGACGAGTCTACATTACAATGGTCTAAGAATCTGGCGCTCTCTAAAGGAGCAGTTTGGCTGAACAGTGACTGGATTAACTAAATACTTAACATTAAAATATACACCGATCAGCCACAACATTAAAACCACTGACAGGTGAAGTGAATAACATTGATTATCTCGTTACAATGGCACCTGTCAAGGAGTGGGATATATTGGGAAGCAAGTGAACAGTCAGTTCTTGAAGTTGATGTGTTGGAAGCAGGAAAAATGGGCAAGCGTAAGGATCTGAGCGACCTTGACAAGGGCCAAATTGTGATGGCTAGACGACTGGGTCAGAGCATCTCCAAAACGGCAGGTCTTGTGGGGTGTTCCCGGTATGCAGTGGTTAGTACCTACCAAAAGTGGTCCAAGGAAGGACAACCTGCAGACAGCTGCAGCTCGTCTGGTGTTCAACCGCCCCAAGTTCTCCAACACAACTACCCTTCTCCGTTCTCTACACTGGCTCCCTGTAGCAGCTCGCATCCAGGTCAAGACCCTGGTGCTAGCCTATAGGGCAGTGAAAGGAACAGCTCCATCTAACCTCCAGGCTATGGTCAAGCCTTACACTCCCGCTTGACCACTTCGCTCTGCTGCCTCAAAGCGACTGGTTGCCCCATCGCTCAGAGGCCCATGCGGCCGATCTACACGGTCACAGCTCTTCTCTCTCCTGGCCCCACAGTGGTGGAATGAACACCCCACTGATGTCAGGACAGCAGAGTCCAGCAGAGTCAGCTGTCCATCTTTTGCCGCAGGCTGAAAACTCACTTCTTCAAGAAACACTACCCTGACCCTTCCTCTTAGCACCTGCTTATATGCTTCACTTATTTGTCTCATTTGTTGAAATAAAAAGTAGGTAGCTAACTTAGTGCACTTTTACCTTAGCACTGGTTCTGCTCTTAGATGCTTGTTTAGGAAGGAAATGCACTTACAATTTCTGGTGACTAGTAGTTCTTTTGCCTACCTATGTTGAATGCACTTATTGTAAGTCGCTTTGGAAAAAGCGTCTGCTAAATGACTGTAATGTAATGTAATGTAATGTAACAACCGGTGAACCGGCGACAGGGTCATGGGCACCCAAGGCTCATTGATGCGTGTGGGGAGCGAAGGCTAGCCCGTCTGGTCCAATCCCACAGAAGAGCCACTGTAGCACAAATTGCTGAAAAAGTTACTGCTGGCTATGATAGAAAGGTGTCAGAACACACAGTGCATCACAGCTTACTGCGTATGGGGCTGCGTAGCCGCAGACCGGTCAGAGTGCCCATGCTGACCCCTGTCCACCGCCGAAAGCGCCTACAATGGGCACGTCAGCATCAGAACTGGACCATGTAGCAATGGAAGAAGGTGCCCCACCTCGGAACTTACAGGACTTAAAGGATCTGCTGCTAACGTCTTGGTGCCGGATACCACAGGACACCTTCAGAGGTCTTGTGGAGTCCATGCCTCAACGGGTCCGAGCTGTTTTGGCGGCATGAGGGGGACCTACACAATATTAGGCAGGTGGTTTTAATGTAATGGCTGATCGGTGTATTGACTCAGTAATGTGAAAAAAAGTATTCTAAATCAGAGGATGGCATGAAGGGAATTTCTAATGGATGGGAAATCATAATTCCTAAAATGGATTGGTATTCCTTACTGCAAAAGGGGCTAACATAAAAGTAATTTCACCAAATGCATTGCATTGCTCACAATTCCCCCCAACTATATTTGTCATCTTCGTTCTTAGGGCACTTGGCCAACGGCTCCTAGAATCTGGTGATGCAGATTCCTCTCCTTGTCAACATAAAGTCAATCCACTATATGGGAGGGGCACAACATGCTCCCTACAAGATAGGAACTGCAATTGTTGCACGTCATAATTATCAAAGTGTAAGGAGTATCGCCAGCATCTAAACCCATCGACAGGGCTTTGTGAATTAGTCAACGGTTTCATTATGCAATCCTTAGTGCCTGAAGCTCTGTAAAAGTTGAGGTGCTTCTTTCTTCTTTGCTTCTCCTGGGATTACATGTTGTTGTTCTGCTTGTGTGTACACATTCTCATTAGAGAGACAGTGATATTTACCTATGGCCTTCTGCAAAACAAAGGGGTGACATGCAAGCCCACAGTGAAAGGAACACTTTTAGCCTAAGGGCGTTCACACATATACACATGCACACGTACACACACCCACGCAGAGACAGAAAGACATATACTGTAGACAGAATGTGCCTCAATTTGTAAAGCAAGACTCGGAAGCAGCAGCTAACAAAGAGCTCATTTGTGGAGGCCGACGCCACAAGACAGCGAGTGAGGCAAGCAAGAGGAGCCAAAGCGTTTTGAATAACCGGTGGTGATGCCAGGCTTTGAGGATATGGGGTAATTTGATTTCCGGTGGGAGATGATAACAACATTTAACAACATTACCTGGGGGGGAAACTCTGGAAGGGTACAGTGACATTAGGAGTAGACAGAAAGAAAAAGGGAAAAAAATACAAAGGGGGAAGAGAAAATAAAGCCCTGCCAGGTGCAGGTTAAAACTAAGGAGATTGTGGGGGAGAGACAGTGGCTTGAATTATACATTAGAGTAATTGGGGCTGAGGTGGATTTGGAGTCAATCTGGTGAAAGCTGGTAAAGCAGTCAACTTAATGACAGCAAAAAAAACAGTATAACACTAGAACCTTTCCAGGAAGAGCACCAGTGGATCAGCAGTTGAAATCCCTTGACTCTTTGTCAAGTGGGGAAGTGTTTTGAAGTGAACAGTGGGAAGGGGTCGAGTGGAGAGATAGTCATCTGAGGTTAAAACAGTCGGAGGGTGGGAAGAGAGCTGGATGGATGAGACGGCAATGATTGGAGGATGATTGGAGTAGAGAGTGACCTTCTAAAAGCTGAATGAATAGGAGACTGACAGGTTGGGATGGAAACAGCTCTATGGAGTGGGGGTAGAGGTTTTGTACAGTTGAAATATGGGCATGCACAGTTGTGTCTGTGTGTATTTGAGTGGCACAATTAATCATGTATAGATAAACACTGCAATTTTAGTTTCCGCATATCAGCAATATTGAGATGAGTCAATTATTATATTATATATCATTATATATTATAATAGGTAGTCCTGGTCATAATAAGGCCATTCATAATCATGATCACAACATTATCATTTTAGCCCTAGTGTGTGTTTGTATGCGTGCGGTTACCTGTGGTGGTCGCTCAGGGATGGGTTCATTGCGGAGGGCCTGCAGGGCCTTCATGGCAGCATTGTGTCTGGCTGCTTGGCGGGTGCGTCCCTCACCAATAAACTCATTACTCCCCACAGACAGCTGCACATAGAAGATCTTAGGAACAGGGTAATGGTACCTGGGTTGGACAAGAGCCCAAAAAAGGGAAGGAGGAAAAGAGGATGGGAAGAAGGGAGAGAGAGAGAAGAGGGAGGGGGAGTGAGAGAGAGAAAGAGAGAGAGAAAGGAAGAGACAGGGGAGAGAGACATAATGGGAGAAAAGGGACAGGAGAAGTGAGAGAAAGAAAATCAAGGCTTTAGTTTGTGGGGGAATATCAGAGCAAACCCAAGACAGTTTGATAGCTGTTCTCGAATTCCAGAGTTAAAGCCGTAGGTCAGCAGACTCAGCAGCCTTCTGATGGAATAGATGAGAATGCTGTCAAACCGGCTGCATGTTCCTACACAAAAAACCTCAAGATTATTCTGACAATACCTGCTAACCACAACACATGCCCAATTAGAAGTCCTAAGGGAATATCAGTCGATTCAATTGTTGCTTCTTCTACTCTTGGTTCAGTCCAAGCTGCTCAGCCCTGTAAGGGAAGATTTATATCTGACTTATAAAGAGACAAAAAGTAAGGGAAGGGAGAGGCTTGAACGTTATGAGCCAAGTTATTAATGTTCACACGGGTCCCAAATTAAAGGCCCACCACTTCATCAGGGTCAATTACATCACAATAGCCTGTTGGCCAGCCACTTGACTGATGGCTTGCTATTGGATCTTGGCGATGGGACGGCGAACAAAGCACAGGGACATTTATATCCTCTCTTCTTTCTTTGGGCCCTGGACATAGATTTTCCTCTCTTTCTCTGGGCCCTGACAGAACGGGACTGAGCTGTCATTAAGCAGATTTAGAGGTCTGCAAGTCGGTGTGTGTGATACCCCCTCCTGGGTCAGTGCGAGAATGGCTGAGAATGGCTGCACAGTTGAGGAAATAAAAGGAAAGAGAAAGAGTGGGAAAGCTAACAAGAGGAGAATCCAAACTGTCGCCCTTTCCTCTTTCTTTTCTGCCAACACACACTACCATTCAGAAGCATACACAGTGACCATATGTGGTAGATAGCATCTGGTACGGCAGCTGAGATACTTGCAACAGTGACCAGAGTCTGACGCCAGAATTTATTCTGAGATGGGTAATGTTTTCATGTTTGGTCAAGGCATTTGCCTTTTATTAGAGAATGAAAATCAATAGTCAGTGCATGTGGTGGAGGTTTATTTCACTGCATGCCGAGGAAAATTAAAACAAGCCTCACAGAACTGCAGCTATCTCTTCCCTCATTATATACACCACATCTATTCATTCGCAGCTATTCAACTATTTGGAATTCCAGCAGTGGTGGAGAGATATGGGAAATATGCGCTATGGGATTTAATAGCAGACTGAGTACATGTGGAGATTTTGGGTAGAGGGATGAGCCACCAGAAGAGAATGAATAATAGCATTACATGGCTCAAAAATATTACTCCTCAATAAAATGACACCATGATAATTGCTTCATGACTGCAAGAAAAATGCTGAGGGGAACAGAAAATAAATCGTATATCATAAGTATATATAACAGTTTTAACCTGCTGCATGAATGCATTACCAGTGACAAATTGCTACCAGGGTTATATGTTGGAAGAAGGGCGGTACAGAGGGCTTGCTCTGGAAGCTGAAACATTTTTAATATCTGAAAAACCTATAGAAGCTTTAATGCAGTGGTCTCCAACAGGCCATAAAAACCCTTAAAACTGCAGCAAGGTAGCAAAGTATATCGAACTAAATTATAAAGACCATGGCCTCCAATCATGAGCCATGAAGGGCCAACACTATGCAGGTTTGCATTCCAACCAAACACTTCACCAGCTGATTTCACAAATTAGTTCCTGCTCTCTGTTCGAATGTTTGCTAATCAGTGAAATCAGATGCTGTAGTGTTTGGTTAGAATGAAAACCTGCAGGAGGCCATGAAAACCCTTGAAGATTTAGAGGAGACTGTCCTGAAGCAATTTTGTTGGGACGGTAACTTTGGTACTACTGCCCTAAGGTGGCTAGGAGTTTGTTTTTTTCAAAATAGTCTGCTGGCTACACTGGACAGATAAAGCTACACTGTGAGCCACTCTACTTTATGTTCCAAAATGGCCTGGCTTATGTTGAACTTATAAACGAGAGAACTCTTCTCAACACATCTGTAAACCTGCCATTTCTCTTAACAACTCCCCTCCCTTCTTCACTCTCTCCGTTTGTCTTCCCTCAGTCCTGCCCGACTGGCCTCAGAGTAAGTCAGCATTTCACTCCCAGAATTCCAGCAGGCTCTTCGCCGGCCCACAACCCTCCTCTGATCCGTCTCCTCTCAGCTCCTCCTGTCCACAGGGGCCTTCCCAGGGCGGGGCCTGCCTGGCCCTCGCACGTCAAGTGTAGCCCCAGGGTCTCAGAGGACATGCCAAGTGCAACATGGGCTCTGGCCAACAGGGCTGAGCTGGGCTGGGAGCAGCTGGGGCTGGAGAACTGGGTACAGGTGCAGAGAGGGAGAGAGAGCAGGAGAGGGATGAAGGAGAGACTGAAATAGAGAGAGACAGAAGGAAAGAGAGAGAGGGAGCGGCAGAGATTAAGAGAGAGTGAAATAGAGAGAGAGACAGAGAGAGGGAGGGAGAAGGAGAGAGGCCTGTGGGAGACCCTACTCTACAACGTGGGAAAGTAGTGGCTTACACACAAGCAAGTGAGCCAAGAACACAAGCAAGCACACACACACACACACACACACACACACGTCAATATCACGCAGATAAGAAAGCCAGGAAAGCATGTCTGTGCAGCCCGGCCAATACAAAATCAGCACACGCTGGCTGCCTGTTCTGTGTTATCAATTATTATTATTACAGAGAGGGATCTAGACCAGGACACCTGGTGGGAGGGTGTGGAGACCGGCGAAAGGGTAAGAAAGAACCACCACAGTGTGTGTGTGAGTGTGTCTGGTCTGATTAAAGGATGAGTGAGAGAGAGAAAAACTAACTGATGCCACAACTCAATCAAATGATAACTCATCAGCATTCAACAGTGAGTAATGAATTTGACTTTGAAGGCAGCAGCTTCCCTGCAGCTCTCTTTAATGTGGGCCACATCGGTTAAGGCTACCATTTCATCTTAATCATTCAAAGACACACATGCGTGGACACACACAGACAGATGCACATATTCAAAGATTCTGGAGTCATCCAGCCCACACACAGTCTAGCTAGGAAAAGGGAGATAGCGTGTTGCAATTAACGCTATGACACAACGTGCTGACATTTTGACTAACAGCCATTTTCTCCTGTGGCATGGAAAACTATTTCCTTTCCATTTTTAAATCCTCTCCCATTACATTTGGTACATTTGCTCTTAATTTAATCAACCTAGATCTCATCCAATACCTTTAAGTTTTAATTATTTAGTTGCTTATTTGACATTCAATACATATATACCGCTCACAAGAAAATACTGCACTAGTTATATACAAATTTTCCATGGCCCATAAGCCCGAGGCAGAAAAAAAGTGCCTACAAAATACACCCAGACAGCAAATGTCATGTAGATCATATCGATATGCAGTTCATACAATGACAGTAAACAGTATAGAGAAAAATGTCACACACACACAACATAAAATGACTATAAAATGGATCTTATTACAAGTCCTGCACTCTTATTTCTGTATGTAGGATGGGTGACCTCAGTGGGAATTCCTCCCCTAACCCTGGCTGTTAGTGCCATTCTCTACCCATTAAGCTATACAGGAGCACTGACTCTATGATGTATAGTCAATAGTATTCAATGTTTATCAACTGTTCTGTCTGCTACGTATTACAAGCATTATAAGGCATGAGTAAATTGTCATTATTAGAATTGCAATCAAATTCAGTACACTTAGTTTTGTAGGCCATTTAGTTTGCATTCACAATTGTGAAACACAGAAATAGCTTTCATTTCTTTCCATCAAAACATAATAAGTTTACATAAGTTTGAACAGAGAACGTTTCAAAGAAGACAAATAAACTTCCAAACTTGAAAGCTGATGCACACATATTCCTGGTATTGTCCTGGGAAGACAAAGCAACCTTCTTAGGCGGTGGTGGAGAAAGGCCATAAGTGATCTTAAGCATTAGTCACGAATCAACAGTTATTGATACGGTATATTTACAGGAGTACTGTAACCTTACACCACAGTTTAACAGTAGCAGTAGTGAGGTTGCAAGCAGCCTCGTTCTTTGTCTGAGCACGGGCATAGATGATGATGTTTAATTATTTCTGGATGTAGAGGGTGAGTACACAGAACTGACCGTTGGTGGGTCGTTTTTTGGGATTGGGCATATTTGAAACCATCCTTTTGACAACTACACATTACAGCTCACCATGTAAAATGTTTTCTTTAAATAAGAACAGCTCCTGCAACTTTGCCATTGTCAAGACTTGATTTATTTTCCTCAACAAAAGGGCATACTGAGATAAGCCAGATGAAGAGCCAGAGGCCCAGAGAGGAGAGACCAGGGGGAGATGGATGTTGCTGTGGGAGACTGGGGCCTGCAGGGCAGATCCCTCACTGGGACAGTCCCCTTTCAGACTAAGGCTAAGCAGGGCACTACTCAACCACAGAACTCCAACAATTTGCACACAATCTCACAATCTCAGTCTCACTCTCTATCTCACACGCACACGCACGCACACACACTAATACACACCAAAACTCAAAGAAGTTAAATATGGCAATGTATTATTAAATCTTCAGTAACTGCATCTCATTTGTGTGTTGCTCATATGTACAAGATGTACACAGACATGTTCTACGACAGCAGAGAGCCGCAGGCAGAAAAACATGGGCCAACAACAGAGACAAATAATATGAGAGGACTGGGGGAGTGTACTGCCTCACTTCATCTTCCAGAATCACTGAGCTTGACGACCTAGACATCCACTGGCCACACACGTGCATAATGCAAACATGAACACTGTATTAAACCACAAACACACACACAAGTGCACACGCGCACACACACACACAGACCATTGGCTCAGAGCCTTGTAAAGTGGACGAGGCTGTGCTGGGAGCAAAGGGTGACAGAGCTCTGGGGGGAAAAAAAAAAAAAAACGTGGAGAAACTTGGACAGGCTCACTCCTCCACCAGCTGCACTTACTTCCTATCTCCTGCCAGACCTTTACATGTTTTTGCTCTCTCCCTCCCTCCATCCTTCATTCCCTGCCTCCATCATTCGTTGTTTTCCTTCCCCTCTCTGCCTCTTGCAAATGCTAATGTAGAGAATACATACTGGAGTGAGAAAGGAGCCCATGTAATCTTGTAAACATAGCGCTCAAAACACCAGTTGTCACAAGGACAGTGGGGCAGATGGAGAGGAGACACAGAAGGAATGGAGGGGAGGGGGGGCACCCCTGGGAGAGGGCTGGGGTGCTGGGGTGAGGGGAGTGTAGTGGCTTCTTATCCTGTATTCAAGTTCTTCTTTAATCACAGTGGGAAATGACTGGCTTTGGTCCTGAGGCATGATAATAAGTGTCCACAAGGTTGTGTCTTTGAAAAACTCCATTTATTATCCTTCTACAGGGTCTTGATTGAAATGATCCAAGCGGGGTGTTTTGAGTGGATGAAAAACAAGGCAAGTAACTGGGACTCAAGCAAATCAAAAGAACGTGGTTGATGATGGTCATGGTCAAAACACTGTCTATTAGCCACCCCCTGGCCTTGGACACACCTAAAGCCTTTATGGTGTCCACCTGCAGGTGTGGCAAATGACAGCCATTGCACACACAAACATAAAATGTTCACTTTTCTCATACATGTCACATACTGAGCCAACATGACAATTATTAGTGTAGAATAATCCATAAACTATAAGTGAGGCTATCAATGTCTTTAGTTAGAGGCTAGAAGTGGGTGTACCTTGGTGACAGGCCTTTCAAGTTTTGGTCTTGAGTTTACAACAGTTTCCAACACTTGCCAGAGCCAGAGAAAGTGTAAAGAGGACCTCAGAGGATATGCAATACCCCTATACAGTTAGAATTTATCTTTACAGTGAGAGAGTTGTGTGTGCGTGTGCGTGTGTGTCTCTCCCCTGTAGTGGTCCCAGAGTGAGGCCAGCAGCAGGGTTGTTCTGTCAGACCTCCCCTAGAGCGACTGAGGATTGAATGTTTCCTCACAAGAACAGCACTCCAAAACAAACTCTCAGAATCCGGATGAGCCACTACATTCACAGCTTCACAGTGAAACTGGAGGATTCCACCTTTCTGATTACAAATGATGCACAGTCCAACGTCAACCCATCGGGGGTGGGCCATAAAAACATGTGAATCAGAGAATCTTATGGTGGAATTTCGGTAAGAAAGCTTTGCGTATTCAAATGGTTACCATTAGTGCCACATTTCAGATAGGTCAAGGTGCCAATCGGCTCACCCGCATCTTAAACCTTCAATCACGGCCATCATTATGCCTCAGTCGTTTTCTTGTCCTCCAATCATATTCATTCCTCACTTCAAGAAGGATTCATTTCACCAAACCCAACATTCTGTCGGTTTTTATGAAAGTCTTTTATGGGAACCATCTACTTACTAACTCATATTCTTCTAGTGCTCTGTCTCCATGAGCCACAGACCCCTGCTGTCTCATCTGGATGGCTCATATCATTGCCTTTATCAAAAATAGCCATTAATCAAGCATGGCTAGCTGACATAGTGCACAAAAAACAAAGTTCTCATAACTTATTTTAATTAAATTGACCAAATTGACAGTATTCATTGTTTACCACTTGTTATGGTTTCAGTTTTGAACATGAGATTAAAGCTCTCTTTGTCCAAGCACTGTAATCAGTGTGCTGTCTCCATGCCCGCCTTCCATGTCTGGCTTATGAGGAGACATGGTCACGTGTGAGCCTACCTGAGTCCTCCCTTAGCACTTTATTGCTGAGTCATAATGGCGCATGAAGCTCCACAAAGCACTGTTTCCAAAATCTGGAGCCAAAAAAACTAAACTTTTAACAACAACCTACCTAAATACCTATCGCTAAAAGTGCCAACTAGGTAAAGATGGTTGGACCTTGGTGGTAGTAAAAGCTATTGGAGTCCATCCTTTGATCTTCTGACTAAAAATGTGCATTGCGTGCAGGATGAGACCGACAAAATAACATCAGTGGGTAATACAAAACTTGTCCAAGTGCGCCTACCAATCACACCACGCGATCGTTGACGTGACATTCATAGCACAAAAACCCTCCTTAACCTTTGTGCCCTTCTAGCGCCAACTGTTAGACTTGGCACTGGTTGAGGGGAATGGCTCGCTGGGGATCAGCCTAAATCAGACCCTGCTGTCGTCATTAAGAATATTACATTATGACCTGCTGTTTTATCGTTCATCATCATTGAGGAGGGAGCAACAACTGCTTTGTTAAACAGCACTCCAACCCCATCCGTGGCATTTGTTGAAAAGAAATATTATACATTTTTTGGGCCAAATAGGGCTGACTTGGTTTGAGTTTTATGCAAACTGATTACTACAAGAGCTCTCTCTCTGCTTTACTGATGACACAGCATTTCTAACTGCAAATGATTTTCTTTTGTCTTTATATAGAGACTTCTCTAGGGTAGATTTAAATGACTTTTGTCCTTCATCCAGATGAGTTCCAGATGAGTTGAGACATACATGGGAAACATTTTTAGTCAACAAATTAGTTAATTAATCAGTTAGTTGTTAATCATAAAGATCACTGCAGAGAGAAACAATCCCTTTCTCATGTCAACCATTTACTGCTCAGCCACCTAGGGGGTTAGGAAGATCCCTCCGAGTAAGACTGCAAATAAATAAGGGCTAACTTCCTGGAAAGAACGCCCACACTAATCTATGAAAAACCATTTCTCAACATCTTCCTGTGATAACAGTGTTGACACGGATGACTCTGACTCACTTGAAAGAGACAGATACAGGGAGTCTCATCTGGGCTACATAGCAGGGCTGAATCCGACATTTCAATAAAAGGATGGTGGTGGAGAAGCAGTGTAGTGCACTAAGGGGGAGCTGTCCACAACAGCTGTCCTCTCTCTATTCCAATTCAGACACAGCTGAGTGGTGTGTGTGTGTGTGTGTGTGTGTGTGTGTGTGTGTGTGTGTGTGTGCGCATGCATGTGTGAGAGAGAGCAAAAGAGAGAGATGAGTGCAAGGCCTGTGTCCGTGCATGTACCCAACTGTGTAATTATGTGAGCGATCAGACCACTGTACATGCCTGTCATT
>OOFE01011167.1:38114-49848 GCA_900323365.1 Monocentris japonica
ACAGACACAGGGGCATCCCCATATCCGACTGAAGGAGCAGAGCAGCCGGACGTGGGGGCTGGGCCTGTGCCGTTGACGGAGGGCTGCAGACCCAGGGGTCCTGGGCTGGCCATGGCCGTGGAGGGCACTCCGGGGGAGAGGCCAGGACCAGCCAGAGGTGCTGAGGTCTGCACTTTCACTTGAGCCATGCTCTATTCCTGGAAATAGACAGAACAATCATTGACTTGTAAAGAGGTTGAAATGGACATCTTTGCCAGGAGACCCTCCTTAGCGGTTCACAACAAAGTTTTCACACAATTTTAAACTGTTCAGTCTCATTTGGCAGATTGCTCTGTGGGCAAAGCCAGGACAACAGAATTCAAACCGAGAAGCCCTAGGCCTATCTCACATTCTGATCCGCTGGCAGTTAATTCACACGGACAATGAACCTTTATTTGAAGGAGCTTTGCTCATGTTACTGCTGCTAAGCTCCCTGGAAAAAGGAGAGTGTCCTGTGTGAGCAGGCCGAGAGACACAATGGACATTTGATGAAGAGACCAAAGAGAGGTAGATCTACATGAACTACACAGCAGAGAGGACTCAAGACTCCTGCAAAAAAGTAGTCAGCCAGATCAAAACAAATACACATGACATTAACTTCTATTTATGCGTGCATGTAACATTTTGGTTAATGAAATTGCATATGCCCACAACTTATGGCTTTTGGTCGACACATCAATCTATCTATTTATATTTGTGTGTGTGAATGTGTGTGTTGCAATGCAACGCAATACATTACTCATTATTCAACCAACACTAAAAATCTTTGGTCAGTAAAAATGGGGTCACTAGCACCCAGGTTACTTTATCCAAAGCAAACCACAATAGGATACCATTTGATTAGAAGACAGAGTAGAGTGAAAAAAGTGAAAGTGCAAACTCAATCACACATCCAATCTGGATGTAATGCCTGTAAAGTATGATACCATTTCTGGTGCCAAGACGGCTCTGTATTCATTTCATTTGTTTGCACCTCTCCATGACTAAGCAGGGGTTTTGTAGGGAGGCCATTTAACCTGTAATTGTTTGTACATGTGTATTATTTAGAAGCACTGAAGTGCATTTGACTTGCATCTTAGTGTCGCAAACAGTTTAGTAATAATAATATAATAATGCTCTATGTGTTTTCATCATGCCAGGGTGGCCAGAGCCCAGGGTGAGCTACAGGACACCCCTGGAGTTGGAAAGAATTCAGTGTCTTGCTCAAGGACACTTCAGCATGGTGGGTCCTCCAGTTGAAGGACAGTCTCTCTTACCACTAGGCCACCCTGCAACAATCTATAAGATCAAGATGACGTACTCATTGGAGAATCTATTGTTTATTATATAGGACAAATAGAGACAGGCTTCAGACAGATTTCAGATATTAAATAAGACAAATGGAGACAGGTTTCGGATTGTTAACAATAAGGAAAGAAGTGTTCTCATTGGCTTCTCCCTGGAATGGGTTCATGGGTTGTTGTGAGGGGCCCTTGACGTTCCCATGGCTCTCTGACCGGGATAAACAGAGCAGTAGCATGTCAAAAAAATGATATCAAGTATAGCTACAGAATGAAATTGTTTTTTTTTCCAATGCGTGATATTCGTATCTTGCATACCATCGGTGCCTTGCACATTGATGATGTTTCTCTAGCTATAGCAAGCAATTTTTTCGGTGCATCTTCCGTGCACCTGATGTTCTCGGGGTCATAACAACAACTACTTACCCTTAATACTAACAGCAATATGAAATGTACAGTGCTGGAGAGCAAGCTAGTTGCACGGGTGCCTAGCTATTCAGCTTGCATAGCAACTTAAATATGGAGGTGATATAAGGTTGCTTCGTTTGACTCCAGGGAAGTCTCCAACCCCTGAACCTACATAACAGCTTCGAGTTAGCAGGCAGCTAACGTTACCAACTAGCAAACGGTATTTTCTGCACATGTCAGCTCCTAAAAGCAAACCAAACAACGGGTCAAGCATGCATGCTGTCATAAATGTGGAATTTTCTTGTCTCCTAGTAAAGAATGTACACTAGCTAGCCACATCTAGCTAAGCTAGTTTAGCCGGTTAAAACTCAACATCATGGCTGATCGGCCGAGCACCCTCTGGCTAGCATCTCCATACCGCCCTCATCCACCACGAAAGTCTGACAGATTTCAATCCACGGCGGCAACATGTAAGGACAGACGACATTGTGAAGAATGACTTACAGACTACCCAACAACAAGGGGACAGATATTTTAAGGTATATTTTTACCTTTGTCCAGGGCCAGACCCCAGTTACACCTCCAACATTGGCAAACACTAAAGAGAACTGGATGAAATTTGGAACAGACCACGTCATATTTCTGGGTAAAAAATTCAAATGCGTCCCCTTAAATGTAAATGACTGATAATTCAAGACCCCATTGTTAATGCGAGTGTTTTCTCTCTCGGTGCAATGCAAAACATTATATACCCCTCATTTGCATCATTTTGAGTGTGAGGAAATCTTAAATGGCACCCCCCTCGGTGATAGAAATGGTTCAGTCTTGCTCTGCTTCCCGAGAACCCTCAACAGTGTCACTGTTAGAGCCAAAGATGAGCCCTCTCAAACTTCCTTTCTGAACATTTAAGCAATGTTGCTGATACCTGACCAAAAGTAGCAGTATGGTTCAATGAACTTGTAATCATATATGGATACATATTTTTACATGTAAAGTATCATGACTGAAATGGTGCATGGTCTGTATAAGTTGTATAAATCCATTCTTAATGTCTGTTTTCCTTCAAGCCCAATGAAACCTCATTGAGTGAGGTGAATAAAGCTTTACAAAGCCTAGTAACCTACATCTGTGTCTGTTTAGGTGAGAAACGGAGTGCAGGGTCCCTGGAGCTGGTAGTTATTCAATGTTTTGCTCAAGGACACTTCAGCAGGGTGGATGCTTGCTGACACAGGGGCTTGAATCCAGGTCCTCAGACTGTCCTTCAACCACATCACTTAGGTTAAAGCCCTTGTCTTGGCAAGCATCTGCCCTGCTAAAGTGTTCTTGAGCAAGACACCAAATCCCTACCAGCTCCAAGGGCTCTGTAGTTGACCCTGACCTCCGACCTCCGCTGAGGGGGCAAGAAAAGGAAAATCAATAAATACCCTATTATTATTATGAAACTAATAACAGCAAGTCCAAAAAAGTTATTGTGGGTCCTCCAACCTGGATATTGCAAAGCTTAGTCTAGCTAGTGTGACCAATAGATGGTGCCATTACACCAACTCCACTCATGTTACGTGGGCTTAAAGAGGGGCAATCTTTACAAAGCTCTGTCAAGGAAAGTATGAAGTATTCTCTCTCACACACACACTCAGTGCTACTATAAGACCAAGCTCTGCTACTTAAATTTGAAATATAAAACTCTGGCATTATAAAGACCAGGACTCTCACACAGTTGACCTATAACTGATTTGTGCTTGGACAAATTATGATTTCAGTATATAACATAGATTTAGTCCGACAAGTGCACCCACTTTAGATTTATCTAAAGGCCATTTAATAACCTACAAAACTGATAAAAAATTAATGATAAACTTTTTTGAGAGCTGTCAGTGCAACAGCCTTCTCAAATGGCCACTTCCTCCAGTTTGGCTACTAGCACTATAGCACATGGTGGGCAAAACAGACCAATTACATTTGATTTGTTATACATATTTCCTGAATCCCTGCATTGAAGATTTGATTTTAGCAAAGATCAAAGATCTATCAATGGCCTTTTTATATGCAACACACTGTTTACACCATAGGCACATTTGAGTCTAATACTTATGAAATACTTCTGAAAAATATTTTTTTTCCAATTTTCTTCTTTGGTTTACTGCTAGGCACTAGCCACTTTTCCTTTTTCTATATTTGTATTCTTATGTTTAAACCTTATTTTTTAACAGATGAACATGTGAAGCCCGAAAGTTGTTTCAATTTCCAATTATTTCAGAAGATAATGTACATTATCTACATAAAATGCAAGGGTGCCAATAACCTTGACCAGAACTGCATGTACTTATGTGGGCTCCAAATATCAGTTCTCTCTGCAAGCAAAAGAGCAAATCAAGTATTAGAGCAGCGACAACACAAGTGGAACATGTGTTTCCAGCCTTATCTAAATGACACTGACCACTAGAAAGGATCTGATCTAATTCTCCTCAAACTAAACCGCATTTGGATGTTAGAGGAAAGCGTGGTGGGTGAGAGTGTCTGTGTCTGGGGTCACCTACACTCCCCTTACATTGCAGTTGCACTTTGGCTTGGACTTAGCCCACAGCAAGTCCAAGCCATAAGCAACAATAAGCTAATGGGAAAGCCCCATCAACAGCTCAGAACCCTTGACTATGTTTAAATTGAAGTTTACACAGGGTAATGCCAGGGTACCCAATCTATAAAAATTAAGGTATTAGATTAATCTTACAGGCTGTGGAACATAAAATCACAACATAGAAACAGAACATTACAAATACTGTGCAAGACAAAGTTGAATTAAAAGTGAATCTTTGCTTTTATTATTGATTATGAAAACGAACAGGCACCTATTACATGGCGCTTGCACATCCCAGAAACAAGTTTTCAAATATAAATAATAACACACCCCCATTAGTGTTGATCACTCCCAACAGCCTGCAAGCTAAGAGTTCAAACCACATTGAAAAGGAAAAAAACTAAATAAGGAAGAAAATAATAAAAAAAACAAGAGACGCATCTTGTCACATATTCACTCATAAGTTTCTCAAATCTCCACTGATCTACTGTCCATTGGATGAAGGCTTTTTGTCCCTACACTAATGCCATTGTGACTGCATTTACACAATCATTTCAGTCCTGTTGCTATGTCTCCCAGCACAGCGACAGCAGAGAGATCACTACAATGAAGCTAATACAAAAAAAAGTCATTGGTTAAATAGATGTCTTTATGTTATCAATATAGTTTTGAGATAGCAGTGTGCTGTGGTAATCTCATCTACAGTATATCATCACATTCACTGAAGTTCATCCAAGAAACTCAGCTAGACCCAGGGAAATAAAAGCAAATGCAATACAAACAACCCAAGATGGAAAATTCAAGTATTTCTGAATGGATGGCAATAAACAATTCTTTAGGAATGGAGTGATTATAGTCTGAAATGACAGAGCCGCACAACCTCCATAGGTGAAGATCGCAAAATCTATCCCGTTAACCATTACCTAAGTTATGGATAGACTTGTGGTTGTCACAATGTCTGGTGCCAATAAGAAAAAGCAGGGTTTAAAATCGCATGCATCCCCACTGTTAAACTACTAAATTGTTTTTACCAACAGTAGTGTTGTTGACTGTACACATCCTGATTAGCAAAAGATGCAGACAAACTTCCAAAGTAATAAAGCACTCCTATAGTCATTCTGCTATAAACTAAATGCACCCATTGCTAATTTCTGTCACATCATCCAACAATTTAAAGACTTATATACAATTGTTTCAGACATGTTATAATTTTACAACGTAACAGTCTCTTTTGGTGAAAATATAGTTAAATTCAAAATATCTGATAGGAATCTTTTTAGAGGTGATCTCTTTATTGAAAAAAGTACCTGAGCCAAAACTCTGACCAGGGGGACTCACAAAAGCCTTGCCTTTAAGATTTCTATACGGACTACTCTTTTCACCATTCACTACCATTCTGGAGACCGAAATACAGATTTAAATTAAATAACATAAATAACAAATCCAAAGCATACTGACCCATCAAAACACCCCCTTATCAAAGCATCAGCTAGTTGAGAAAAAAAAGAAAAGTAAAAAAAGAACTCAAGACATTTAAAATCAGAGACATTTTAGAAGATTAAAGCATTAATTTAAAAAAAAAAAAAACTATCATACAAATAAAAATGGATCATTGGACAATGTTCTCTTACAGACATTCTTTAAATGGAAGAGAGGCCGCTGCACATCTTCTAGGCTGGAAGCATTGAACATTACATGAGTTCAGCCCATATATCCAAAGAGATGTACACTGAGGTCATCAACTAACCGAGAGGTCTATCATTACATCTGTTTTAATCCTAACGGTACCGACATTCTGTCCAACAGCAGGAAGAACTGCAATTGGGTCTCAAGTTGGAAGATGAAGAAGAGAACAGTTTTACTCTTGGTTACAAACTAAAACCCTTTAACCTGATAAACAAAACAGGAGGGCTGCTTACAGTACAACTGTAAGTTGGGAATAATGTACTAATTGTGCCTTTTTAGCTAGATACTTTCACAGTGCATATAATTAAAGAAAAAAAAAAAAACAGATGAAGCATTTTCTTGGGGTTACGATGGTCAGATCCCTTCCAGAAAACAATTACATTTGGATTTCTCGTTGTAGGCCCAAGCATGCATCCATCATTGTTATTATTGCACAACACAAGGACCTTTAAAATGCACCCATACGCAAACAAAAAAGTAACAAGAATAATCTTAAAACAGGAATTATAATAATCTCACTACAAATCCATGTTGCCAGTTTGCTGAATTACTACCTTTTTGCCAAAACAATCCATCTTGGGTGCATCTAAACGTTCCTTAATTTTCTTTTTCTATATTACAACCGGCTAAAACATGCATCCAACTGCCCACGGGGAAATGCAGTCAAGAGTCTCCAGCAAATGGTGTCCATTTTTCCAGTCAAAGGTCAGAGTTCAAAGACTGAATGATTAAAAAGTGCTTTATGTAGGTCAGTAGGACTTCTTTCTTCTAGGATTATTACAAAGTTTGTACATTAGCATGTATCATCTGTGAAGGTAAAATGCAAAAAACAATTTATGATTACAATTAAGTAACAGATATTCACTGACATTAGCTTTAGAATAACAGACAATTCTATTAACTTGCCTCTCTTTAGTTATCATGGTTTAAACTTATCACGCCATGGCACAAATCAGTCAAAGGCTAAAGATACTCACCGTGATACCACCATTTTGTCTTCTTTGGATTTTTGTTACATGTTCTTACGTAAAAGGAGTTATCAGGCGGTCGTCTCTGCGGAAGAAAACATGACATAACTCATGGTTGAACATGTAAGCATGCATCCAGTTTACATGAATCGCTATAGGTGCCCGCCAAGGCATCACTACAGATCTCCTACCTTTTCTTTGCAGCTGGACAACATGCTGATAATGCTAAGACAAACTGATTGCACTGAGAGGGCTGGCGACCAATCCTCTGTTAGAATAGATAGACAGATGTGACCGTTGCTATACACATGGGGGTGGACAGGTATATTCTCTCCTGTGAACATTACCTGTGACAATGAAACAAAGAAAACCAAATTAATTCAATGAACATACCATAGCTCCGTCCTTTCAGCACCACCAACTAATGTATATAGGCTGATTACATGATGCAGGAGCAGCATGAAAAGTTTTGACCCCAATTTGGTTAAAATAACCTTTTCTAGCTTTTACATTGAAGTGAGGGAGAGGGGCGGTCAGAGTGCCAAATTGGGAGAGTAGTCGTCTGGAATGAGTTCAGATTTTCACATTAATAGCAGAAAATAATGAGACTTTCTGTATAAGCTCAGGCTTAGCCCTCTACAGCGACATGAGGCTCTGGGATTAGTACAGAGGGGCCAGGATAGGGTAAGAGAGGCAGAGAGAACAGGGACGGGAGACCAGGAGAGGATAGCTAAGAGGAGAAATGGAAACTAAGTCTAAAAAAAGGGTAGGGGGATATTAGCCATTAAAAGGGAGCAAGGGTCAGAGAAAGACAGAAGATACAGGAGGTGTGACAAGAAAAGAGGAATTCAGAGTGTAGCATTACAGTAGAGACAGAGGGGAGTCGGGGTGGCTAAAGAGGGTAGTGGAGGGTGACAATGGGTTGAGGCAGTCAGGCACCAGACAGGGCCTCACATGAGAGCGAGGGTTCCACATCATGGTGAGGGACAGAATGAGAGTTAGAGACAGAGAGGTGGGGTGGGGGTGAGAAAGTAGAAGACACATAGTGTACAACACCACATAAGAAAGAATACAACAGGAACATCACAAGTTGTCACGTTCATGTGTCAGAAGAGGCTACAATGACAGGGCTCTACAGAAACGGAAGCTGCATGCTGTTAAGGCAGAGGGTATCGACTGAGCTGGAGTGGGCTGATGGTCGACCTTTGTTTCTGACAATGATTGCGTTCAGCATTGGGGCAGCACACATACTTCATCCACTCCTACCTCCTTGAAAGACTCTCGAAGCTACATTTGTGTAATGTACAATTAGAAATGGAGGCACTCACACAAGGAATATCGCACTGGTTATCACTGACATTGCCTCCATGCAATGCCCCAAAAGGAATGCAAAAGAGCACCACTATGACAGCCTGTCATCCATATTGAGAGTTGGGTGGGGAGTAGCTTACTACGTTGATCTAATTTTCTTGACACCAACCCGTTCTCTATTATTAGGCCGACAGGCTGCTGATGTGTGAAATAAGATTGGTGAGTTAAGCTAATCCCCTCAAACTTGCCTTCAGTGGGAGTTCGTGCTGGTCTCTCCGTGAGTGAATCCTGGCACCAGTGTTTCCGAGCCAAGAATGAACCATTAGCAACCATAGGGCCAATGTGTTTTGTGTGATTGTTATGAGCAACCACACAGTGGATACAGAATGTTGCTCATACAATGTTTTACTCACCCAACATGCTGCATACTGCTCTGCTTTGGTTACCACATTCATACGTTATGAATTGAATTCCTTGACCATCAGTATCACACTATTATTGAGAGCAACTGCTTACTGGACTGTTACTAAGCAACATGAGAGCAGTTGGATGTTCAGTCAGTAAGAGTGCCCTTTGGTTGATTCAACACTCAACTCAGAGTTGATGATAAATAAGCTACTGCTGCTTACCTGAGGTGAATCAAATGGATATCGACTACTAAATTTGAAAAGCAGCTGAAATTTCTCTCCTTCATAGAGTGTGCCGGGGGCTCCCTCCATGTCTACAATCCACCTTAAAGAAAAACACAATGAATGAATGAATGAATGAATGAATGAGACATGTCATTAAACATCACATTGGCATACTGTCAAACAAAAATAGGCACACATTGATCATCCAAAGATTGATGCTAACTGACCAAAACGTGATGATTGTCAGTCACTGACGGGGTATGGAAAGAAGGGGGAGAAATGTTGATGATTCAGGAAGACCTTAAAGTCTGGATTAACTGGGCCAGATTAGTTTCTAATTATCACAAGGCAGTCTGGGTCACAGTATGTCATAATAGAGAGTCTTTTAAGTACAACCACACCTTCACTCTGAATACTTCAACCATCAAAGTATCTAGCAATCTGACAAGAGACCGAACAACGCACAGCTCATTCCTTCATCATTTTTCACACGCTCACTTCATTTTGACACCATTCATATCAAACTATTGCAAAATGTTTTCACACATGATGGACCAAATGATACCAGAATTATGGAATTCCTCCTACAGCCATGATATCAGGTTTAGCACTGGTTCATTCTTTCATTACAATTGTTTAATTCTGCTTATTCTCTCTTTAAATTGGGGGGAAACTGGTTGAGATTATGCAACAGATTTCTGATTTCTATGAACATGTTCTACAGTTTATTACAAAAATGCAGATGATGTAATTTCTGAGCATTATAGCTACCAAAGGGGCCTAATTGCTGTCATTCTGGAGTAGATTATTTCGGAGAGACTGTGGACTGACTTGAATGGAGCCTGTCTCACTCTCACATCCATTAAGTTTATTTGACAGGGACAGTGATCAACATTTCTGTAAATGCGCCGGATTTAGCCAGCTGGCTAATTTTCAACTATAGTCCCTGAGCAGATAAACAATTAAAACCTTAAAGAGATTGAAACATTCAAACACAAAACACACCAAGCATGAGGTGCCAATGTTGCAGTCTGTGTAGTGTGAAGGGTGGTTGTTCATTCCAAAAAACAAAACAAAAAAGGCCCTTCTTGCAACACGCACGCATGCACGCACAAAACCAAGTGTTTAAAATCATAAGCTTTTAGTCTGACATTCAATATTCAGCTAGGACAGGGGTTAATAATAATGGGATACTTTATTGATCCTGGTAGAAAAAAAAAAAAATCTATTTTCACTTCTGTAGCCAGGCTACAGAACTGCAACCTTGGATTCAATGTCTTGCTCAGCAGGGTGGAATATTGCCAACACAGGGGCTTGAACCTGGGTCTTCGGGTTGAAGGACGGTCTCCCTACTCACTATGCCCCCTCAAGAGCGTAAAATCAGTATCTTTGTCAGTGTCAGACATCTAGTAAAAGCCTCAAATTAAAGTCCAGTGCATAACATGCCCAGGGATTGCCTGGTGAGGGCAGAGACCTCGGAGCAGAGGGAAAAGGGAACAGTGATAGCAGCTCCACAATCTCTGACCTAATTTCTTCAAGGCAAGCAGTGTTGACAGGACATTAACAAGACTTGTGGCTGTTGTTAGGGTTATACAGCCTTGTTGTTCTTTCAACTCTAGCCAGAGGCAATTTAGCATTTAGGCCTACATAAGTGGACAATCCTGTTTAAAACCTCAACCTCACATAGGCCAATAGTTAGTGTCCCTTCAGAAAGGAAAGCTTAGAGGCAGATAGTCTCGCTGAACATGACGGCCAGGCTACACCTGATCCAATCCACTATGAAAACAGGAGAGGACTCTCAACTTGCTCAAATTCCCCATAGGCTGGTGATTACATGATCAGCTATTTCGTGAAAGTGGGGAGAAAGTACAAACTAAGCACTCATATTGCAGGCCCTGCAGTGCCTACATATAGGAGTGGGACTCTCCTTGTTTGCAGTAGCTCACTCCTGTGACGCCATCAAGTTTTGCCATCTGCACTATCACACAGTCAAGTAAGATGTTGGGCCTCATTCACAAAAGTTTTCATAAATTATTCATAAATTTGTCGTATTTATTTGTGCGTAGAACAGGTGTATATTTGATGAATGCCAATCATTTGTAAATTGGATGCGCGTGCCTGTTGAAGCCGATATGCAGAGGTAAACGCCCTGTTCAACACCGTAAAAGGCGTGCAGACTGAAGGGTCGTGTGAAAGTAAACCACAGGGGAAAAGAGGGAAAAGAGGAACTTGGCAGAGTCGGAAATGGAAGTGTTGCGCGCATGAGAAAAAAACAGCGGCGTTTTCAGAAGCATCAGCAGCAGAGTCACAAGTACTGATCAAAGTAAAGCATGGCAAGAAATTATTAACGCTGTCAATGCTGTTTCAGCAGAAACACACACCGTTGCGTTGAGGTAAAAAAAAGAAATGGTTCAACATGAAACTAGATTGCAAAAAAGTAGAAGGAGAAGTAGAGGCGTATTATCGGCCACAGGAGGACGGCAGTGCACTGTGGCGCTATCTAACATGGATCAGAGGATCAATCAATAGGAGAGACCTCGCTGTCGGGTGTCCAGTCGGCATTGGAGTTGGACACAGATCAAATCCAGGCTGCATCTTCAGCAGATGGTAGGACTATGTAATTGTATTTGTAAGACGTCCAGTCCATGTGATCAACCCATTACAAGTCTGATAATCTTGTGTTGTTATGAATGAGGACGCCAAATACGCCATTTCAGCCTAGTAGGTCTTTTTTTTTCTACAAGGCCACTGAAACATCTTGTTGTTGTTGAGGTTTGGCACGACTGTAATTGATTTTTCATAAAGAATAAGCCGTTCTAAGAGCCTTCCCGCATG
>OOFE01011168.1:0-14796 GCA_900323365.1 Monocentris japonica
CCATCCTCTGGACTTCATGTATTCCTCAAGTGGTGATGATTTAGGGAGTGGAAGGCAACCATTCAGTTCAGTCTAAATGTCAGGAGCTGTGGACACGCTGGACATTTGAGCCAATGAGTCAACGAGAGGAAATATCTTCCTACATTCATAAAGTGTATTCATCAAGTAAAATGCATGGGTTTACACACCTCTTTCTTGCATTATTTGGATCACAAACACATCACCAGGTCACCAGCAGTGGATTGCAGCACATAAATTGTATTCCCCACCTAGAGGAGTTAAATTAATATTGGTCACGGTGGTGAATTTTATTGTCACATTCAGATTAGTGTCGTCCCCACCAATAAAAACAAAGGGGAAACGTTACGGAGTAGCATTTGGGCGCGTGTCTGACGTTTGGATTTGATGCATAAGTTAACATAATAAACGGATTGGCTTTCAGCATTTAAATGATTACACAACTTCCATTTGGATGTGTTTCCTAGAACTACTAGAACAGAGAGAGACCGAGGCAACACAATCTACAGTTGACTTTAGCAACTATGTTGATTTATTGTGAAGCTTTAAAGAAATGCTAAACTGTTGAGATTTGGCATTCCTTCCCTCTGCATCATACCCAAGTGAAGGAATAGTTATCCTAACGAGCCTTGGAATTTCAGGGATAGAAAAAGACAGAAAGAGCGAGAAATAAATGGGAAAAAAATGTCTGGGTGATTTTAACGCGACTCTGTTTATTATCAAGCACAGTTCCAGAGAGATTAACGCGCACTCCTTGGAGTGCAAATGTCCAAATATTATGAGGGACATGCTAACTGTAGCTGAATGAAATATATGGCGACAGTAAGAATGGCTTGTGAAGACTTTATGTATCCATTCTGACCCATGCATCCAACCATATATATTCTTGAGCATCCATGTTCGATTTCATTATTTTTACAATATGGATTTTATTAACTCTTTGGATTTTGGCAGTAGATTTGGAAAGGTATTTGTCAGCCAGCCATCTCTGAACATTCAGAGTTCACCTAAGAGGTGTGTACATTCTGTTTACATGTGTGCCTTAATGTGTGATTATACACTTTCTTGTCTGTGTAAATGCACAGATCTCAATGAAACCTAAAGGGCTTTACGCAAAACATATTTGAAATCTGCGTGACAGAAAACAAAACATGGAACAAAAGTAGGATCTGTACACTGGGAGCAACCTTGGGAGGCTTAGGAGCAGCTTTTAGTGTGTGCTGTACTGTTATTCCATTTTTGTGACACATTACGTCATCCTTGATAGTCAGGGTATGTATGGATTTAAAGGTAAGGCGTCTTTGCCAAAACAAAGGCAACTGATTTATGAGGTTATGCAGGTATGGAGGCTACTTCAGTCGTCCAACAAAGGAAAAGCAGCAGCTCCAGAGGCTACCAGCAACTTTTGCTACTTCGGCATTCTCTTTATCTCTGTAAAACGTACAGAATTATCTGTGGTTCCTAAAGAGCTTTCCCCTGGTTTATATTGACTGGAGGAAAGTCTAGGGGCCTGACAGAGAGAGCTCTTTGATCTGAGCCTGTGTGACGACTCCACATTGATCCCCTCACCAGCACAGAACTGTCTATGCCTGTGCAGATCTCTGCCATCAGATGAGTACCTTACTGCTCCTCTTTCGTTTTCTCTTCCTCTGTCTTTTTTCTCTCTATATCTTTACTACCTTCTCAGCCTTATTCTGCCTGTCTGTCTCTCTTAACCCTCTCACTCACTATCTCTTCTTTTCCCTCACCCTAACTAGAGAGCTACCAGATTACCCTGAGTAGCCCCAGGTGGCTGGCTACTGTGTATACAAAGCTGTGCTGTTTTTATAGCACAGTTTACAATGAATGCTACTACTTCCAAGACACCATTTGCTAAAGGACACATATTGAGCCCCTTGTATGAGAATTCTTTAATGATTTTCATGCCAAATGTTTGTACTGAAACTGAATTTAAGTCGTAACATAGTTTCTAGGTACTGTGTCTGGTTTCTCTGTGTTGAATCCTTCAAGTACACTCTTAAAAAGTATGCATAGTTTTCAACAAAACTGTCTAGTTAAGGACAGCACACATTTGTGTTACTCCTTAACACAGCATATGTTAATAAGAATAACATGTTTGAATGTATACTATATATTGGATTCATTGTTTTGAAAAGCAGCACTAGTGTGTTCTATAACAAAATGATGTACATTCAAATTACCAGTGACCACGGTCCATGTGATGTATACATCATGTCTATATATTATGACTACATTCCTTTAAATGTCACCATGTTGTGACATGTATGAACAATTGACATATTTGAAAAAGAACTTCTGACAGACTGAATAACTTAACTTCAGTGGACATACTAGAATAAATTGGGTTTGTTTTATGATCACCGAATATAAATAAAGAACACAAAGTCGAGTTCAGAGGCCCTTTGACATTAGGCAGTGAGAGAGAAAAAATGTGCAACAGTTTTACTCCTGTGTCTGCTTGAGTTAGTGTGCTTTGTACTTCCAAGTGAATGATAAGGGAGGGGGATGTCAGCGCTAGGCACTTTTAGCTAGAGTGTTCCTTTTTTCTCCCTTTTTTCTCTCTGGAAACATGATAGGTGCAGGGAAAGTGGCTCACCAGTCACGTACAAAATACACACATACACACACGCGCAGAGAAAGAGAGCAAATTTTTTTGATGCTCTTGTTCACACATTTTGTCGATGTCCCCCAAGCCCTGATGGACCCAGCTGCTCCCTTCATAGGAGGTCCACAGAAAATCAGCCCAGGCTACTAATTGCTTGGCAGGCTCCTGCATCTGCTCGGCAGATAGCAGAACTGATGATGAAGTCATGGATCAGATGTGTGGGTGTGTTTGCTTGTGTGTGTGTGTGCACGTGTGTGCACGTGTGTGTGTGTGTGTTTAGCAACACCCTCTCTGTGTTTAGACACAACCCATCGATACTGCATGTGGAGTTACTACTCATGGAGACTCCTTATATACCTTTTAATGAGGAAGTGAAATGGTTCTCCTTCCAGCTGATTGGTTAAAGGGGATGTCAGCACAGACCTGATTGGAGGATATTCGCAACACTCCCTCAGAGCCCCATTGCAATCAGCGTGTCTATATTTAGGTGGAATTTGTTAACTATCTGACCAATGTTATTGAGCATGTGAATACAAACTGGAAATGGACCATAGATAGATGCAGAAAAGTAGAAACATATACATGCCAATAAATATTCAGTTAATATCACATCCAGATGTTTGTTCAGCAAGACATTTTCATTGGAATAGCAAGACATAGTTGAACAATTATAATGAACATGCCGTGCCACTACTTGCAGCTTGTGTAACGTTATGATACAGTGATATATAAATTGCAATATTTGATTTGATATTGATACTGTTATTTATTTTGTATGGCAGCATTTATTCAAAGCTGAATATAAGCACAATATTGGAATTCATGGCATTTGAAATGTCGTGTTATTTTTGCTATTTTATGTCTGTTAATACATGCAAACATCTTCTGGCAACACAGAAACGTGTTACTGTAGCAATGTGTTTAAATCTGCTTCAAGGCATTCACACCATGTTCCCAACAGGTTTCCGTCAAAGGCGAAGGAGAAAAACATTTTAGAATGTGTACTAAATTTTTCCTTAAAGGTCAGTCTCCCACCTTGGACTATGCACTGATAAAACTTGTATTGAGAAGACCATTGGTAACTCTAATTGGTGGGATGGTGACAGCTACCCAGGGTTAGCTAGAGTGGCTGAATAGATGGGCACTCAGTCAAAGAAAACCTCCCTGGTGTTATGTAGCGACCAGTTCCATATCGTTAAGCTGTCCCCAAAGTGTCACACTACTGGGACTACACCGCTCCCCTCCCGTTTGCTCCGCCAACCTCTCATGGTCGCCAGGGACGACCTTCGGCTGCAGCTGCCAATCAGAAAGAGCCATGGCAGCAAGGGGCCTCTGAGAGAGGAGCCTATTGATTTTCCAGTTAGAGCCTAAGTAGTGTGTGCTATAGGACTAACGGACAGCCCAAGCAGGTATGTCATTATCAATGAGTCCAGGGAAACGGATCCCTTCACTCACACTCATTCATATTGGCCTCCTTCCCTCCCTCCATCGGTCCTTCATGCCATTCCTCCATCCATTCTCTCCACACCCTTCGTCTGCTCTGACAGAGTGCATCCTGAGGTGGTCAATAAATCGCTCAGGCACACGACGACAAGGACTGGCAGAGTGATGGGTTTGGATGACCTTCTTTCTTTCTCTTTCTTTCTTCTCTTTCTTACCCTCTCGTTCTCAGTGTCTGCCCCCCCTCGTTTCCAAGTAATTATAGCAGCTGGAAGACATTAAACGTTTCCTTACCAGACACAGACTCATTATCACCACAGCCGTCATGTGCTTCTCTCAGCTTTCCCATCCTTTTCTTCTTCCCCAACTCTCTTCATCCTCAACATTCAGGGTTACCTCCTAGTTTAATCTCATCCGTCGTTCCCTTGTGGCACACTTTGGCTCATTCGCTCATCAGGAAAACCAATTATTATCATACTGCTCCTTCGTTTTGCTTCACTGCTTATGTCAAGTCACTGTCCGGGCTTTGAGAGCTGCTCAACATAAAGACACGTGTCAACTATTGGGAATGATTTGAGCCAATTAGGAGAGATAAGGCCAAATAAATGTTTTAAGCTTCCTATAGTGTGTTTCTGCTCCCCAGTGGAAAAAAGCGTTGTTATCTTCACTGCAATCCTTTCTCTCTCTCTGCTCCTCTCACTCACACAGATGCTCACACACTCGGCCACCATTTTCTCTCCTTTATCAGTCTTAACCCACATATGTGGTTGTGAGACATTTTGTCAAAGACCACTCCAGTTGTTTGAGTGAGGTTATATCAAAGATGATGAATTCATTCTTTAGTGATTAGGGCAGCCATCTCTTTGCCTGATGTGGAGTCTTCAAGAGAGGAGGACGACTTGTTAATGATGGGCTTCAAAGTTATGGAGAACATAAAATGTTGGCTCCTTCTATTGCCTATATCTGTGGCAGTCATATAGTCATCAGACATCTTATTGCCATTGCTGAATTTTAGTCAGACCAAGAGATCAATGCCTTTGTATGGCCAGCGTTGAAGATGTTGAAGTTGAAGACGTTGCGTGTTATTGTTTCATCTATCTGATCAAATCATTATCCCAATGAAGATATTATGTTGATACTTGAATTTGCAATTGTGATAAGAATGAGTTGTTTTTGATTTAGTGAGGAAATGTAAATAGCTGAGGTGGTTGCAAAGCAAGCTGAGGAACCTCTGAGTGGTAACCAGGCAGGATAGGTCAGGGGAAGATGATAGCCACTTGGTGATCACATAAGGAACCATTAGACACAGTGTCATCCCCCCAGCTAATGATGACTAATGTTTCCCTTCGGATCTCTCTTCCCTCATTCTGTCTGTTTGAACCAAGATGCACACACACAATCAGTCCTATCACCCCCACACTCAAGCAACTACCCCTCCACTTTTCACAAATAAACATGCTTGACCACTCTCATCCACCACTGGTGACCTGACTTTGGACCTTAACACAGCCACAGCACACTGTGGACCAGTTCTGTCTCACACTTAACCAACACCTCCAGACAAAGAGCCTCCACCCCCTCTCTGCACCTGAGCCTAGCCCCTCCATCATGCTCCATCTTTGAGCTTGACTGGGCCACAGTCGGGGCAGGTGCCTCCCCTCCCTTCCTTTGATTGATCCCCTCTCTCCATCATTTATTCCCTTCGTCTGCCCATGACACATGTGTCAAAGACAACACACCAGCCTGATGGATAGGCCTGTTTATGGATGCCAGTCTGCCTGGTAGGCTACTGATATTACAATCAGCACCTGTGTACCTGCTGTTCACACAAGCCTTTGTTATTCAGCTGAGGTCAGGGAGACACCGGGCTCCAATTGAAAGATCGATGTCCAGAGCCCGGCAGATTGGAAATTGGAATTGTAAATTTGGTCATGTTTTGTCTGAAAGCTATGTGCTGCATTTCAGATGATAAAACTCGGTCCATATGAGATAGAATGTGAATAAATATCTGTTGCTGAGCTTCCCATGACATGTATTTCTAATGTCAGAATAGCAAATAAATACGCAATATGATGCCTTGACGAGGTCATAATAACATTCATTATAGTTATTAATTACTTAAAATGAATCAGGACAATTTTTGTAGAAGCTGCATTCATTTTCTACGAGGTAAGATGACAGCATTGTTGTACACTCTCTGTAAAGATATCTTCTGTGGCTGATGAGGGTAGAATGTTACATTGCTGACGTTTGGTGCCTCCACTGCTATTATAGTTAATGACCCATCCAGTCTGGTTGAAATGCCACATCCATAGGGATACACTGCAGATTACTCACTCATCCCAAACTCCTTTTGATAGGGAACAAGAGCACCACAGCGCTTTGCTCCTACCCTGTAGTGGAGAGACAGTGGGAAGCAAATGCAATAGGAATACAGTAGCAATACTAGATAAAATGGTTAGTGATTTCCCAGTCGCCTGGCTGTCAATCTTGTGTACTCACCATCTCAACCAAAACATAATGCATGTCCCCCTTCTTGTACCGCAGATAGTCATTTGCACATTCTCTTTAATTGCTGAAGTAAAATGTGTTTCACACCAGTGATCAGTCATATTTAATCACTATTTTAAAATGGGTCCTAGTTCAATTACGCTACATATTGAAATTCCAGTGCTTCTGTACCATGGTTAATTGATTGAGTCTAACGAGGAAACTCAACTCGACAAACTGAGATAAACATCTAAGAACTTCTAAGTGACTCTCGTCTCACTCATTTTGATAATGTCATAGCTTATCTGCCTCCAGAGTATGAAGTGTATTTATATGCACCATTTGCCCTGTTAAAGTGATAACTCTCAAAATGCTTGTCACTGGTAACCCATAGCTCCAATTGAGTCACTTTTAGATTCTCAAAAATCCCCACAGGCTTCCTTTCATCGAATGGCCTTTCCCTCTCTCCTCTTTCCCCTATCCCTCCTTCAGACAACCAACCCCAAATTCCCCAAGAGGGGTCTACTTTTCACCCCACACCCACTTAAGCTGGTGACAATAGCCGGATTAGAGAAGAATTTACTTCAACGAAGCTCGGCAGCAACCCTAAAAATGGCCCATCCATCACAAAAAGGCAAAATGGGAGATGGAGGGAAAGCGAGGAGAATGCGATAGGAGCCGGTCAGCGATCTTAACCTGTCTGATGTTTGCCATGGCAGCTTATAGGGAAATGAGGGGAACAATACCATTGAGTCTAAAACAACTTACAGAGCTTCAGTGCTGGCTCAGGGCTGTCTCCCTGATTTTCTCAACATTGCTGAAAAGCATACACCTTTTTCTTCTCCTTTCCTGATGTGCAAGTGTTTACTGACGATCTTGACAAATCAAGGGAAGTTCTTTCACTCCCACCTCAACAGGTGCCCAGCAATGCCATGGCAGTCTCATATCCAGCTGGTACAGGAGTGTCAAAGGGTCTGACATTGTATGCATTTTGTATGCACTAAGTAAATGCCTGATACAAGGTTAACATTTTATTAAACATAATTGTTCTTCTGTTATTACAGTCCAATTAAAGAGTAGCATAAAGTTCGTCCTAACCAATTATGTTCCAGGTGCACTATAAAAGTATACAGTGACTTTTCTTTTGCACTATACAAAACCAAGCCAGTCAGTATCAAATTGTCAGTTTTGGGCCTCTATCATGCATGCAGTTGCAGAATCTACAGTCACTAATAGCATAGTAATGCTAAGGTAGCAGGTAGAGAGAGCAGAGAGAGATTCTCCTCAAATGTCTGCTGCATTTCACGCTCCTCTTCCCTGCACTTATGTAGCTTTATCCCTTCTTTATTCCCCATCACCCCTGAGCCACCAGCTCTGCCCTTTGCGGCCCCCAAGGTTAAAGCGCCTAAGTCTAAACTGTGAGTTGGGGAAAAAGAAGCTGCTGGCCTTGAATAGAGTTTGAAAGAGGAGGGGCCATTTTATACCCTCTGGCATCCTTGATTGCTATCTCTGTGTAATTACCCAACGAAATAACACTTTACTTCCTTGTTGAAAAGACTTTGAGAAATGTGTCACATTTACCTATTTACTGAGTTGATGACTTATGATATTTTCAGCTATGAAGACCTTGTTATATTCCTACTGCTGCCGCCATTAGCGTTTACCCCTGCCACTTTGGTATCTTATTATCCTCCACGTCCCTCCTGAGGCGTTTGTCTTCACAGCCTTTGCACAAAGGCTAAATGTTTAATGAGTTAATGCGCTAAAGGCTTCACTTCTCTACCAATTAACCTCGAGACCACTGCTGCATTTCCCTAAATCCACACAAGACTTTTTTTCTTTTTGTTCCCACTTCAAAAAGGCTAAGCACCCAAGCAAGGGAAAAGAGAAAAGGCTAACCTGTTAGCAAACAGTGAAGAGGGCCAAAAAGGGTTTAATCCTTATTAGGCTAAATTCAGATTAAGTGCCCCAAAAGATCCTTTCAAAGGGGACTTTCTTCAGGGAGTGCAAACTCCAACTTGGTAACGTTTTGGACTGAATGCTTTGAGCCTTTAGGCCTCATAACTTTACACTCAGTGCAAGCTGGGCCTGTTTATTTTGCTTTAATTCTCTCACACTCCAGTGGCTTCTTTGCTGTGTTTATTTTTTTTTACCTTGTAGTTTGTTTTACTTCCCTCGAGGCAGATAGACCTCTATGTGTGACCAGTGATTACATCTTGAATTAGTTACATGACGGTGGAACAATTGTGCCTATCAATCATTGGTTGACACAAATTCTCTTGGCTTCATACATTGAAGCCATTGTTGACAATATGGTCTCTGTTCTATAAGTTTTGTCTATATTCTTTCTTACTCACAAGCCCTTGTATAGTTTGACAGCTAACTGTACCTGTTGTATTACATTAATTTGTAGTGCTATCTCAAATTAATTCTGAAAGTTGTGGAGACGTGGCTGCAGATTGTTAATTGTCTACAGTGCTTCCATGGTTCAATGATCATTGTACATGGCTAGGCAGTGATGGTGAAATGGCTAGTTGGATAAAGCATACTTCTATGGAGCCACACAGGCTAAGGGATGGCTGCTCGAGTGTGAAAGTAGGGTCATGTGGTTGCCCGGTCTGAAGGTCTTCCGAGTTCTTATGATGGGAGAACATTCTTTTCCTCCTGAATGAAGAACCCATTTTACCCCGAGCCTAGCCACCCAACACCTAGCCACCACCCACCTTCCACCCATGATTCTCTGTTGAAGTACATCTCTCTCTTAAGGCATTGTTACATGTAAAAACATCAACACGTCTTTCTTTCTCTCTTTACAACACCTACAGTAATCTCACTTTTTCTCTTTCCTTTTTTTCCCTCTGTTTTTTTTTCTGCGTGTCACTCAATCTCAAAAAACAAAAGCTGTCTTAATTGGCTCCAGAGGGCTCCAAGAGGCTTTGTCAATGGTGACATGGGTCCTGATTGGTCTAGAGGCACAGGCAACCAACAGACCCTCGTTAGTGTGTCCGAGCCCTTTGCCTGCTCGTTAGTCCGATGAACTCATTTACTGACAAGGCCTGGTTTACCAGCGTGGAACAGAGGATGGGGGTTGAGGGGGAGGGAGCGAGGAAGGATGCGGGTAAGGAACACAGAGAGTAGGGCTGAGGGGAACAGGATTGTGAGAGTTATAAGCCATAGCCTGTGTGTGGATGCACCAGATGAGAGTATCAACGTATCAAAAAGCCCTTAAATGTCATCTTGTGTTAGTCTACACTTTTATTTTCCTTTGCTGCTACAGTAAAAGCTGAGTGCGCTGCGGGGTTGGCGTCTCAGACCGCTGAAACTTATCATAGATGGTTCGATTCTGTGGTCAGTGAAGTGAGGAAGAGTAGCAGAAAATATGGCTCTGTTGTAGCTTGTTATATACAGTGGTTTACTGTGTATTTGTCCAATAACTGCTGTCCTAATGAGAAGGAATGTTATTTAGCTGGTTAATGGATAGCGTGAATGTATTTAGGGGGTCTGATTTTAGTCACATAGGTCTGGGGTCTTTACAACATCAGTTTCATATTTTTTGTGTGTGTGTGTATAGTAGTAGTAGTTTGGGGGTGGCTGTTTCTGTGTGTGGAGTATTTTTCAGTGGGGGGCGCTTTGGGAAATGCAAAGCAAAAAGCAATTCCACACGGTGATAAGTCCACAGGTTTTTTCAGCTATGAATTCTATCAAGTTCTCCCAATACCGCGTGTCCCTCGTCTCCGTTTTGATGTTGATGGATCACCTCTCTTCCTCCCGCTCATTAATTTCATCACCTTATCTCCCACACCACTTCATTTGACCAAAAGGTAATAATAAATCCCTCATCCATTATCCTTTAACCGAGGCAGCCATGCGGAAATGCTTAATAACAGGCAACAAATTGAACTTCAATCACCTCATTTTCCTTCAAACATGCACAGCACATTAAACCAAATGGCAAAATATGCATTTACCACTTGCTCTAACCTCACTCCGATGGTGTACTATTTCAGATATTCCTCACACAAAAAACACTATTGGTCTTGTAATGTGACTTTGTGGGATATTTGTGATATTTTGTGGGATTTATTTCATTGGTAATGGGCAGTGTTTCCTCTCCTCTTCAACTCAAGGGCCTTATCAGCCCAAACACACACACACACATACTCACACACGCTTAGCCTGCCCAACAGGGAAGGCAGTTGAAAGCCTCATCTATCTTAAACCACCCTCCTGATAGTCGGTGTGTTGCCCCCCTTACCCCCCACTTCATTTAGGGCAGTTTCAATTAAATTTCATTTGTGTCACCACATCCAACAATGTTCCTCCACTTGACACTACCCATGTTTCTAAAGAAGCTGTGGTTGGTAAAGGAGGCTGGGTGTTTGGAATGGCAAGGGTGATGGAGAGAGTCCATTGGCAAGAACTGTCTGCGAGATTCAGTGGTGGAGGGTTTTGTGTGTGTGTGTGTGTGTGTGTGTGTGTGTGTGTGTGTAGCCACAGTCACCCGGTCCCTCTTCATGTGTCCCTCTTCATTCTGCAGTCTTTTGGGCATCTGACAGAGACAAACGACAGTGCTTCAGAAATGAGCAGCAGCCCAGCACACAAACAGGTTGAGAGGGAGAGGGAGAGGGAGACAGGGAGAGAGAGGGGGGGAAACCATTGCAACCAAGACTAGTTCCTTTGTTTTCTGTTTGGCTGTGTCCTCACGTGTGACAGTTTGAAATTGATCTTGGGACGTACCAGACCTGAATCAATGGAAATCGTTCACTTAAATTCATATTCAACCAATCAAGTGGCCGTATAATCTCCCAATCCCTTTAAAGGGGATCTCCCCTTGTGACATCCTCCATCTTCTTCCTCACCCGCTATCATTTAATTTTGACCTTTTTAAACTGAACAACCTTGTTTCCTTGTTCATATTGAAAAATATAAATGGTCCACAATACCCAGCCTAGTGTTTTTTTTAAATTGCTTTGTACTACCTTTATCTCATTCCTATCTCGTCGTCTCCTCTGAGCCTGACTGATCCAGTTCCACCGTTACTGTCTATCTCAGGAAGCTGGTGCAGCCATAACTCCAGCCAGGACAATAACCTCCACACCACTGTAATTTGTCCAGACGTGGCCTGAACGACTAGAGCATTACAACATGGGCAGTTCATCATGCTCTTGTCACCCTCTCAGCTTTTTCATCTGCAAGGGAAAGGACGCAAGCAATACCGACAATGATCTCGGGAACATTTATTTACAGCGTTGCAAGACATGCATCAGTCCACGGAAAATATGATATCTGGCTGCCTCCACTACTGTCATATCTATCTGTGGAATAGGAGAATGACACTTCATCAATTTGGCCCCAGGCAACTTCTTGACGTCCATTGCGAGATCTATGAGTATAATCCTAGGGATGAAATGATGAGTCAACCACTACCTTTTCGAGGTGAAAGGTTACCCTCACAGCACCCACTCATCATACATCTGAAAATGGGATTTTTATTTTTTATCAGATACTAAGAAGTAGCTGTACTAGAAATGAAATAAATGAAACTGTATTTAAAATTTCTAGGTCTAGGGGATGACATGTACTGGGATTTAGGCAGGGTTGTTGACACGTGAACCTGATAGCCACCCTGTCGTCAGTGGGAGTAGAGAAATCAGACCGATCGCCTGCCTCTGCCTGTTTGTCATCAGAACTCACAAATCACAACTGGCAAACAGGCTTGGGTGGACAGCAGGCAAGCACAGCTTCTCCGTTTCCCTTGTTTAGGCCATGGTGAGATTTATATTGTACAGTTAAAACACAATCTTCCAATTACCAATCTACCAGATGGGGGGAAATTAAAAGTTATTTGATTGTAAAAAACAAAAGGTCTATTACTATGTGTTTTAATGCAGAATTCAAGCCCTTATCTGTGATTTGAGTATATCAAATATGGATAAAAGTGCATAGATTGGAAATCAGCTTTTTGCAAGTCTAAGGTCTGACCATAACCTTAAAACAATGTCAGGTTAGGGTGTTATCAAACATTTTAGAGATTTAAAATGCATTTCAAAATAATCAAATTGCTTTTAGACATCATTCCTAATTTGAAAATTAGGAAATGTGCACGTCCATCTTATGATGACTGACTTTCTTCCCCAGCTCTTTTTTTGTGCTGTGTTGGGCCTGTGGATTGTTGTCTTGATGTGTGCATTATGTATTTTTAACACCACAAAGATGGGGTTAAATACGTAAAAGGGATAGATTGGTATCATCTTTTTGGATAGAAAAGCAATGTGTTTTATGTACTTATTTTGCTCTTGCGAAGCAACATCATTTTTGTGACAGTGTTGCTATGGCTACTGTCTGATGATAGGCTGGAGCGGTCGTTTTGGGTGCCGGTTAAGGAAGGTAGGAGGCTGGCGTACGCAACCCCAGCCAGCTTCTCCAAGCCACTAATCCACATTTAATTGAACTCCAGAGACTTTGAAGTGAGTCTGTGATGCAGGCAGGTCTTATTCCTCAGAGGAAAAGAGAGAGAGAGCCTGTCCTCAGCTAAAGGCCTCAGCTGGTCCCCTCTTCTGTCACCTTCCTTTAATGAGCTCCTTGATGCTAACACCAGGCCTAGCTTGCTAGCTCACATTTGAATAGTTTTGATTAATACCACAGCCTTTGACAACCTAAAGTGACCCTCTTCCCTTCTTACCATATCCCTCAACACCCACCGTCAGTAAAAACCTTTGAAACTAAAAGGAGAGGGCGAAACAAAAGCCTAGTTAACAAAGCAATGCTAAGTGGGTTAGTAGCAAAGCTAAATACTGGATTAGCAGGAGTATGAATCACCGGGGCAGGGCCAAGCATCTGGGTCTGTCAGGCACTATGACAGCCATCAGAACAAGTTACTCTGACAGCCGCCACAATTTCCATGGGGACAGATTAGGCTCAGCTCATCGAAGCATTTTTAAATCTGGAGCTACTCTTTAACCTCACCCTAATCATTTGACTTGTTTCTTCAAGTCAAACCATTGCTATACATTAGAACGGTACTTTTTTATCTTGCTCTTGCCTGTCTCTTAAAAATCATATATTGTAACTTTCAGATATGCCCAGCAAGCCTTGTTCTGTAATACTGATTAGCTTTTAGTGAACTAAACGTTTCCCATCACTCCCTCCTGCTGAATAGTGCTCATTCTCTTGGTGAAGGAATCTCTTTTCATTGAGACTGATCAATATAAGACATTAATCGTACTGTTCAGAAGGAGGTGCCATCAGAGTGTGATAAATGAACTAACGTGGCCTTCTCTCTCCTATTCTTCCTTTCCTCTGATCTCTGTTATCCTTCTCTGGTTTCTCATTGTTTCCTTTCCTTATTCCATCCACACCCCCTCCTTCGTTCTCTCTTCTCCTGTCCTCTTCTCCAGATTCTGGCCTATACAGAGGGTCTCCATGGAAAATGGCTGTTCACAGAGATCCGTGCTGTCTTTTCCAGACGCTACCTACTGCAGAACACAGCCCTGGAAATCTTCATGGCCAACAGAAGTAAGATAGTGACCTATTTTTCCTACATATATAAGCATTTAACCTTATAACTGTAACCTTCCTGAATGCACATACAAATCTCTTTGGTACCTGATACAACTACATGTGTCTCTCTGCCTCTCTGCAGCGGCAGTCATGTTCAACCTCCCAGATGCGGCCACTGTCAAGAAGGTGGTCCACTGCCTTCCTCGTGTTGGGGTGGGCACCAACTTTGGCCTTCCACAGACCAGGTTAGACACACACTTACACACAGAAATGTACAGTCACAGTTTTTACGGCTTGTGGCCCGCACTCAAAATTTTGTCAGTTGATGCTAAACATAGTCTGTGGACCTGTGTGCAACACATCTCACATCTCACTCCTAGGTATTCTGCAATAACCAGCCTTTGAAAGGGGAAGAGGGAGTGAAATAAAATAGGAGTGGATGAAGTGCTTTAGAAAGAGAACACAGTTATCACTTTTAAACCTTAAAACTGGAAGGCTTTTTTTTTCTCCATCCATCTTCTCTCTCCCTGCCCTCTCTCTTCCACATGCACAAACAAACACAATATACAGACTGGTCACCCATTCCTCCATTTCTCCCACTTTCTCCTCACAGTATAATTGGCTTCACACAAACACAGTTCACTTCATTTATTTATCTCCATCCTTGTGAAGCAAGTACTTGCTAGTGAGCCTGCAGGGCACACCCGCCGCTACCCCCCCCC